>CABFWB010004636.1:0-33251 GCA_902151455.1 Timema bartmani
ATAGTGGAACCAAGCAAGATAGCAGTCTTACCTTGACTGATTACACTATGGCCTTATCTTATAAGCTACACTATAGTGGAACCAAGCAAGCTAGCAGTCTTACCTTGACTGATTACACTATGACCTTATCTTATAAGCTACACAATAGTGGAACCAAGCAAGATAGCAGTCTTACCTTGACTGATTACACTATGACCTTATCTTATAAGCTACACAATAGTGGAACCAAGCAAGGTAGCAGTCTTACCTTGACTTATTACACTATGACCCTATCTTACAAGCTACACCATAGTGGAACCAAGCAAGGTATACAGATGGGACATGAATTATTGGGGACCAGCCAGTGCCCTGCAGAGAATCGAATGATGGTCTCTGAAATGGGAGCCGCGTTTAGTCTGCCGGTGAAAGGGAACAAGAGCCATTGGTTCATCCTTCCTTCCAAATATGTCCCTGTTTAATCTGTGAAAGAGACTGACTCATAAACAACATTTGGGAATCGGTTCTTTATTATAGTCAGAGCTTGACACCTTAACTCGGTCGTTAGCGCTTCTCTCAACCGAATTAAAGGTCATAGGTTTGATTACCGTTAGGGACAAAAATGTATCAGTGTAGAAAAATAATATAAACAAAGAAGTAGCTTAATCTAAAATGTAGGGATGAAGCATTTGCTTGTAGAGAGGATTGGAAACCACTCCTTAAATAACATAGTAGAAGAAACAAGTTTATCTGTATTGAAGTTTATGTAAACGCGTACTAAAAGTTGTTTTCTAATTTTTTTTCATAAGAGATTAATAGTAACGTTAAGTGAGCAATAGCCCAGTGTAAGTTTTGTTTCTTAATCTCTTTTGACATTTCTATGTCAGTTAATTAACTTTCCCTCTAGAAAATATCTTATGAAACTAAGGAGTCATCCAGTCTCATTGATTTATGGCAAAAATCCACCGAAAAGTATCATTATGATGAGTTCACTCAAAAATCTAAACAATAATGTGAATTATAACAAGTTTTAAGGTAAAAAATAAATAAATAAATGAGTAAACAGATTTCTTATCTATTTTATCTATTTTAATATGGTTACAAAATTGAAAGAATGTTATCTCGCATTGTAAGGAAACCCGTGACCTCCACTAAAAAGTGGTGTAGCTCGACAATAGACACTACTTTTAGAACCTTCATAAGATATTCATACGAGTATACTTTATTACATTTAAATAGGTCAGTGGGTTGTTGAGTCTTCAACTATTACAAGTTTAATGGAAGCCAGACAAATTTACCTTCAGGTTTGCAGCTTTGGTAGACAGTTCGAGTAGACAGCTCATAGTTCGCACAAGATGTCAATGTTCCCAATCCATTGAGTAGACAGCTCACAACTCACACAGGATGCCAATGTCCTCAATCCCAACTGTATCTGAATATACAGCTCACAATTCACACAGGATGTCAATGTCCCCAATTCCAACTGTATCTGAATATACAGCTCACAATTCACACAGGATGTCAATGTCCCCAATCTCAACTGTATCTGAATATACAGTTCACAACTCACACAGGATGTCAATGTCCTCAATCCCAACTGTATCTGAATATACAGTTCACAATTCACACAGGATTTCAATGTCACCAATCCCAACTGTATCTGAATATACAGCTCACAGCTCGCACAGGATGCCAATGTCCCCAATCTCAACGGTATCTGAATATACAGTTCACAACTCACACAGGATGTCAATGTCCCCAATCCCAACTGTATCTGAATATACAACTCACAATTCACACAGGATGTCAATGTCCCCAATTCCTACTGTATCTGAATATACAGCTCACACAGGATGCCAATGTCCCCAATCCCAACTGTATCTGAATATACAGCTCACAACTCACACAGGATGCCAATGTCCCCAATCCCAACTGTATCTGAATATACAGCTCACAACTCACACAGGATGTCAATGTCCCCAATCCCAACTGTATCTGAATATACAGCTCACAACTCACAGACGATGTCAATGTCCCCAATCCCAACTGTATCTGAATATACAGCTCACAGCTCACACAGGATGCCAATGTCCTCGATCCCACCTTTAGCCGAGTAAACAGCTCACAGATCACAAAAGATGCTGATGTCTCCAATCCCACCTGTAGCTGAGTATACAGCTCACAACTCACACAGGATATCAATGTCCCCAATACCAACTGTATCTGAATATACAGCTCACAACTCGCACAGGATGTCAATGTCCCCAATCCCAACTCTATTTGAATATACAGCTCACAACTCACACAGGATGTCAATGTCCCCAATCCCAACTGTATCTGAATATACAGCTCACAGCTCACACAGGATGCCAATGTCCCCAATCCCAACTGTATTTGAATATACAGCTCACATCTCACACAGGATGCCAATTTCCTCGATCCCACCTTTAGCTGAGTATACAGCTCACAAAAGATGTTGATGTCCCCAATCCCACCTGTAGCTGAGTATACAGCTCACAGCTCACAGCTCACAAAAGATGCTGATGTCCCCAATCCCACCTGTAGCTGAGTATACAGCTCACAGCTCGCACAAGATGTCAGATGATGTCCGTTGGTAAAACATGTATTACTCGGATGTTACTTGGGTTGGGAATATTATGAAGTCCAAGTGGCGTACCATCAATAGCGGGGGCCCTGTTGCAACGTTTGTTAATGGAATATTAAAAAAAGAAATGTTTAGTAAAAATGAACTTAAAAAAAAATAAGCTTATGAAACAATTTAGTTTATACTCGTAATTAATTAATTAATTAATTAATAGCACATATGGGAACTGTATTGAGCATATTTAATATATTTTGCATAAAAGTATATAAAAGAATTTTAAAATATTTCCCAACTTTGATAAATATGCCTCGGTCAAAAAAATCAAAATTAGCATTTAATTTTATATTTTTATTCATTTTTATAAAGTATGACTTATAAACAAATATTACAACCTCATAATCTCAAAATCCTTGTTTAGTTTATGCTCCAATCATCACACATCTACTAGAAAAATATTATCAACATTATAAAGCCTTTTGTTTAAAATAATTAGTCACCTACTAGTGAAACAATAAAAGTAGTCAACACTCAAAATTCAAAGACAAACATCAAAATGAAATGTTAGTGCAATAGTATTATTATAAACTAGATTCACTAAAGTACGTTGTCCAAGCTTCGACAGTTACCTGCGACTGCGACTACGGCCGCAAGACCTGGCGACACTAGCCGCAGTCACCAGTCGATTTCGAGAAGCATGAGAGTACAGTTGATCCAATAGATTAACACACAAAATTCAATAACAAATACTCAATATCGCTACAACTCTACTGTTGATGTGGCTTTAATAACAAATACGCAATATCACTACAACTCTACTGTCGCTGCAGTTCTAGCCGCAAGCACTGCTCATTCCACCTCGTGTCGCAGAACAAAGTCAAAACTGCGCATGCACGAAGATTTCAACGCCAGCCGCAATATAGTTCCAGCCGTAGTCACAGGTAGCTGTCGCAGCTTGGACAACGCATCTTTAATAGATTTTAACTCTTTGGATTTCATTTCTGTGAAATTTCTTACAATATCCTTGATATTTAATTCAAGCGCTCGCTGGATTTTAATTGAAAAGACAACCTTTATTCTCTTACTGTGCTTCGCAAATAGTTCTGTGTTCATTTTGATAGTGACCGTTCGAATATCACCACACTTAAGCCTACTGGCAGAGTAAAATATAATGAAAGTTATGTATAAATATCTGGGAAAGCAAAAATAGGGGAGTTATCTATATTAATAAAATGAAGAGTTTGTTTGCCTGTCATGAGTATTGTGTGATATCTACCCTACGCAAAGGGCTGCCATTTTGAAATTAGTAGAACCTGTGCAAGAACATGTGCACCTTGAAGCTGTAATTTCAGATTTATATTAGATTTTTTAATTTATTAAAAACTGGGTTGGAAGAAATAAAATTAGGATTTTTTTTCTGTCTGTTTGAAGCAAAGAAAAGCTTTACCCGGTGTAACCATGCAATGCTTTGCGTATTTACCCCATGCAATGCCGGGTACTTCTTCCAGCTTAGAATAATTAACAGTTCAGCTACTTCTCTTATTGGACATATTTTCGCTATTTTCTGTTTCTAACTGGACTTTATGGTAATTGAGCACTCAAAGAGGACGTTAAATCAGATTAATACCAATTGTTTAGATTTTCTACAGCTTCATTTAGCTCCTTGTCAGTTTCTGTTTGTAGACTTGTAGGGTGCAGTTGGGTAAATTTATCAGCGACCTTATTTAAACTTTTAAAAGTTTCTTGGGTTCCATTACAGCTTTGTCAAAGCTGGCATTGAAAACTTCAGTTTCAAAATCATGTTCTGCATTAATAGTACTCTAATCTTCACATAGCTCAACATCTGATCGTTTGCCTTTACTCTTATGTATATCTTGAAATCTTGGTTCTATTCTCCATACTAATACCATGATTTTTGCACTTTTGTTAAATACACTAAACTGTTTCTTGATAACTGCAGACTTTCCTAAACATTGTTTAGCGACTGAGCAGCTTTCAACAGATCGACATTTGGTGACTAATAAATTTGAGACAGCATCCACGGATTACAAAATATTAGTGAGAGTTACGAGAAGGAATAATACATTTTCAAACCTTTCACATTTTTGTTTAAGCGCTTTTGTACTCTTTATTTTAGGTCAATAGAATTAAAAATAAAGTTAAAGTCGTCATCACATTTTTTTTTATCTTAGAGCATGCAATGATGAAAACCTAGATTACCAACAAGTTTTTTTTAGTTACTTTAGTAGACTAAGAGAAAGAATGTAAGTCAAGTTGGCCCGCCACATTACCCAACATTATTAATTTTTTTGTTCAATCGTTTATGCTCTATTTGTGCTCATATGTGCCAAAACATGAACACTTTTACTGTGAAACTGGGCCTTTTAGATAGCATTTAATGTGGTGGGCCAACTTTACCTCAAGCTAGCCCACCACATATTGAAAAACAAAACAAAATTATATTCACTTCATTGCATTGTTCTTTGTTTGAGCTCATTTGTGCTCTAAAATAAACACTGATGCTCTAAAGTTAGGCATTCTAGGGAATTTTTAATGTGGCGGGCTAACTTGAGCTTTCCCTCTACTGTAAGCTGTAGAAAACTTGAGCTCTAGTTGGCCCGCCACATTGAATATTCCCTAGAATTCCTAAATTAGAGCACAAATGTTCATTTTAGGCCACTTATGAGCACAACTGGAGCACAAACAAACGAACAAACACAAATTGTCAATGTGGTGGGCTAACTTGACCTACGTGTCGAAATAGTATAGAGACTCCCATCTTTTACCACCATTTGAAGAAAATATTATGAGACCTTCTACTAGATCAAATAATTGTTGACGTCAATTGATCCTGACATGGCGTCGCTAATTACTAAATTGATATTGTGTGCGGCGCAATGTACACAATGTGTTTCATTTATAACAGCAGTGCCATAATAAAGTTGACCAGCGCATTTTATTAAGATCCAGGACACAGTCTTTTAAATGATCTTCCATGAGGTTTGTAAATATTTCTGCCTAACGATTGATTGCTGCAGTAAACCCGAGAAAAGATTCGTTCACGATTTTTTGGAACATGCTTCTCACCTTTTCCAATGGAAACACACCAAATTACTAAAGTCTGTTCAGCGTAGGAATTGTTTTCTGAAAGGCCTTTTTCCCTACCAGAAATCTATTATATGGTAGGATATTGGTAGGAAAAAAGGCCTTTCAGAGAGTAATTCATACCGTGAATGGAGTACACCAAGTTAATATTTTTAGTTATATCTTGAGTCGAGTCAGAGATAATGGGGAGACAACGGGGCTTTTCTTATAGCCTTGCAAATTTCTATATTTAGGTTACTTATTATATAATTACTATATTTGTTATACTTGCTCATAAAATTAGTTATAATGTTTTTATTGAACATATTACATATAGAAAAAAACAAGAAAAAACCAATATCTTGCCTAATGGGCCCCCAGATCTCTGGGCCCTGGTGCGGTCGCACCACCTGCACCATGGTACGCCACGACCTAATGATTGCAATGATTGGACAAGCCTGGGTCGACATTTTGCAAACTGAACATGTACAGAAGGCTGTCTCGGGTGAAAGCGGTACTGGGAGGGATTTTGAGTTCTGGCAAACAAGTAGGAGAAACGTTTGATGGGCGCCTACGTCATTGACGGTCTACCTGGGTACAAGAACCAGGAGATAATGAGCTACTGTGTGGTCATTCTTCGTGAGTGAAGGTTTATCTGGGTACAAAAACCAGGAGAGAATGAACTACTGTGGAGTAATTCTTGGTAAGTGATAGTCTACCTGGGTACAAGAACCAGGGGATAATGAACTAGTGCGTGGTAATTCTTAGTAAGTGATGGTTTACCTGGGTACAAGAACCAGGAGAAGACGAGCTGCGGCAATGTGTTTAATAAAACAACAGGTTTTGCTACAGTGATATTTTGTGCTTAATTGACCTTTTAAATAATTTTCTCCTATATTGACTTAGTACACTAAAATACTCTTTTGTTTTGATCTTGTAATATTCGAATTTGTTTAATTTGTTTAAATGTGTGTTTTACTGTAGGTGAGTTTCCACCCTGGTGTGTGACACTGTTTACAATGTAAGCGAGCTCATACCAAAATCAAATATATATTCAATAATAATTTGACAAGGGAATTCGAAAAACAAATGGAATGAATCAGCCTTTCAAATATTATGTAAAAACTAAACTAGGCAGGCAATTTTATCTTGTATGGATTTGTAATACACGCCACTGATTGACCTTGTTGTGTCGTGAGGGAGCATTTTTGTTAGGTGCCAAGGTATATGTGTAGGGGAAAAAGTGTGACCAACATTAGCTCCTGCATCTACGTCTGCAGACACTGCAGACACGAGATAAGTCTGCACTCATAATAATCTACTGGCTTGAGTCACACGTTCACAGAACCTGGTTAAGGGACGCAGCAATTCACACGCTAGCATACATTAACCCATGATGCTCTGCAACATAAACTAGAAACAAATTATTACCGAAACATTTTATTGCAGAGGGCATGAATAAATCATTAAGACTAATATTACAATAGAGGTTTTCAACTTATTGGATTATGTCATAAAACAAATCCAAACAAAACTAGACAGAAATACGTGCTTTCCATTTAACGTACGATTTAAAATATTCTCAGTACAGTAGATGCAGCTGTCTGCTAGTATCTCTCTTTTTAGGTGTATGCGCACTGATCTAGTCGGTTGGTTTTGTAATTTGATTTGATCTGCCAAGCAAATGTCACGCAGAAAAGGGAAAGCTGAAATTTTTCAAGTCGCGCATAGTGGACATCGCCGAAATTACGTTTTTATTCTGCTGTTTTTTCTCGTGGAGCGTGTAAAGCTACAGTAACACACACTACAATGTTTGCTTTGACGTAGGTCCACAAGATATAGTGTGTACAGCCTCCGTCTTACAAACCAACCTAACTTAGGGCAGTGGTTGATACTACACACTCAGCTCTAGCTCCTGGGAATATATTTTCCAATTTGGACACGCTAAGCACTTGGCAATAAATCTTAAAAGGAAGGTGGTTGATTCTCTTTCTAAAGCCACGTTTCTGTGGAAAGCACTCTATTTTTCACTATGGTAGTTTTCTTAATAAGCCGAGAAAGATTTTAAAAACTGGTAGCATATTTCATTATAAAATAACATTGTTTATAAAATTACTTTAATATATCAACCAAGTCTTTAATACAATAAAATATTCTAGTATTACAACTATTCCCCACACGTAGGGTGGAAAATTGTGCTATTAAAATAAGTTTATGTCCGGTGGAGGGCGGCAATTGTAACGTTACTGCCCCGCGGAAGGAGCCAATCATGACGTTATGAAAGAGACACAGATAATGCTTCACTTAATGGTGGAAACATTTATAATATTAAAGCTAAAGTTCTTGTCTGGCCCCACGTTGGGCGCCAGATTGTAATATTAGAATTAATACCCCACATGGAGGGTGGAAAGTTGTAATACTAACCAAAGTTCTTTTTTAATCAGCCTCATGGAGGAGAGCGATTAAATAACGGACTTTGCATTTATGAATCTCATTTTAAGCTATAAATGAAACATTTCAATAACTGATCTCTCTTTATTGTAATTCCGTAGTCACCAAATTAAATACACCACTTAATTACGTATTCCACGCGAACATCTGTCAAAGCGTGACCCTTGTACAACCGCACCTGACATTGGCTACTTGTCAAGTGAACTTGAGATGACGCTAGACTTCCCTTGTCCAGCAGTGTTGCACAAGTAAAGGGTGGGTTTCATCAGCTCCAACGTTCTTGAACATTCGATGGCCTTCTACGTACAAAGCTTCTAGACCATTCTACGTATCTTGGAAAAGTACTGGATGCTAAACAGAGACTGCTAGTGTTGTACAAGGGATTAAAAAAATATGCGTAGAATATAATTAAAATTCAGATAGTATTTATGGAACACTGGTTTGAAAAGTTTCGTCATCCCTGATCTAGATTATACTACACAGAATTGAATAATAATTGGTAGCACTGTTCTATTCTGCCATTCAATCAAATAGTGAAAAGAAACGAATATTTAGTTTTGTAAAAATTTGTTAATATTGTACAGACGGGTGAAAGCATCTCGGAGAGTAGTAGGATGTATATATACTATTGGAAAGAATAAAAGTGAGGCAAATATGGCAGTGTATAAAAGTGTGTTGACACCAACATTGTTGTATGGATGTGAAGCGTGGGTTGTCAGGAGAATCACAAGAGCATTGTGAATGAATTGGGAATGAGATATCTAAGAAATGTATATGGAAAAACTCGTATGGACAGAGTCAGTAATGAATGGGTGCTGAAGGAGTGCGGTTTGAAAGGGAATACAATGAGCCAATGTGAAAGAAGCGTCTTACGTTGGTTTGGGCATGTTGAGAGAATGAGTGTGGATCGAGTGACAAAGCAAGTATATGAAGGTAGAGTGTGTGGATCAAAAGGAAGGGGTAGGTCATTTGAAGACATGGCTAAATGTTGTAGACGAATGTGTGAAAAAGAGAAACATTACAAGACTTTAAGAGTAAAAGAGCATGTATGACTCGCTGTAGGGATGTTGTTGAAGCCTTGAATGGCTGAAGGGAGTATGCAAGGACAGGGAAGTGAGTATAAAGGTTTTTTTTAAGCTATATGCACAGTTTCTTGCCTACAGCTTGATTCACACGTTCGCCGATAATAGAGAACAGAATCTTCTTGAGTGACGCAGCAATTCACTCGCTGTATGTTGACCCATGATGCATTGCAACGCTAACTTAAAACAACTGATTATCAACATATTTTATTTTCTAGTGGATAAACATATATTTTAGATCATTCTCCCGATGGATGTTTTCAAATTATAAATGCTGTGTCGTGGCACAATACAATACATTGATACACACGCGTTACATTAACGGGTTATTTCAAATCTCCTCACAACGGTCAACGAAGCTGTCTGCTTGTTTCTGGCTGTACAGCGCATGCGTTGTCAAATGCACATGCGCACTGATTTGATATGGTTGGTTCTGAGATTTGATTGGTTCTCCTATGCCGAACATCTCAGACAAAGCGCACGAAATAGAGATGAGTTGAACTTTAGCATAACAGCTCGCGCCGATGAGGTGGAAATATTGTGATTGGCTTAGAGCTCGTCACGTGACTAAGCTTCTGTTCCGCGCTAGTTTTTCCGCGAACGTGTGAATCCACAGTACCCCATAAGGAAACGGCGCGGTTATGTATGTATGTATGTATGTATGTATGTATGTATGTATGTATGTATGTATGTATGTATGTATGTATGTATGTATGTTATGTATGTATGTATGTATTATATGTATGTATGTATGTATGTATTATATGTATGTATGTATGTATGTATTATATGTATGTAATGTATGTATGTATTATATGTAATGTATGTATGTATTATATGTAATGTATGTATGTAATGTGTGTGTATATGTATGTGTATGTAAAATACAGAGAATTTAAAAAATAACTGAACATAATTGGAAAATGTATGAATTTTCAGCATTTAACTACAAACTATTTTCAAATTGTGACTGAAGAACTAAGTACTCAGGTCTAACTTCTTCTCCATGTAACATTGTCTTGTATAAATGTCAATTCATCAGATTGTAAACACATAACTTCACAATACTTCTATTTTATGAAAAATAAACGAAATGTTTTAATACTCCTCTGAAAAGTGCCTGATAAACAATAAAAACAAAGGGAATTGTGAAATGTATGCAAACGTGCACTAATACACTCTCCTGACTTCCTCTGTCCTTCCATTGACAGCCTGGAGGGGTAGTACAACCGTGCACTAATACACTCCTTACTTCCTTTGGCCTTCCATTGACAGCCTGGAGGGGTAGTACAACCGTGCACTAATACACTCTCCTGACTTCCTCTGTCCTTCCATTGACAGCCTGGACGGGTAGTAAGACTAGGGGCAAAAAGAAAACATATTTAAACTGTGACTTTTGAGGAGCAGACATCATAAACATGGTGGCCACACCACACAGGGAAAACATGGGAATTTAAATAATTTACTTGACCAATTCTGCTTCTAAACATTTAAATGTTGATGTTTGATAGACCTTAGGATATTTTTCGAAAATATGATCAATCTAACAAACAGAAAAATTACCATTCACAATCAGGGCCGTGCGGTAGATTTTCTCAGTATGATGCAAGTCTTCGAAATGCCGCTCCATAAATGTTTTTTTCTTTAAAATTAAGATAAATTAAAGATTTTTAGGTAACAGAACATTATAAATAGATAACGAATATCTGTCAAATTGACAGCTAGCAGCCATTTTGACATATGCCTTTCTTTAACTTGTCATTGTATTGTCTCCACTTCAACGTATATGAATTTGGTATAAATATAGCAATAAATAACGAACGCAAAAGTAGGCAAATGCAAATATTTCCTAAGCAACTCTCTCTCTATCACACACCGAACGCAAAATTAGCCCAATATACCTAAATAACTCTCTATCACACACAGGCACACATTCCGCACCTGAGATATACCCAGTCCATGCAAATGCTACTTTTTAATTCGAGTCCCTATTGTCATAACATAATCATTTTCAAGTGATAATAAGTTACTACAATTGCTATAAAAAACAATAATTCTTATACCTGATCTACTTTTTAAACACAAAACTGAATTAGTATAAATGCAAAAATATTATACTGATACAGAGATATTATATATCTGATTTACTGATTTAAACACAGCACATCAACTTGCCACTTCTCAAGACAAACTAACATTAAAATCAAATATTGTCAATAATTGTAAGCTCAAAGCAGAACTATCAATACTTAACACGTGCAATTGTCTTTTGTGATAATTGCCGCCTCAGCTTTTAGGAGCGGCCGCGCAGTATATTACAAACAAAAATAATAGCTTCACACTGTCAGATCAAAAGTCTATCGGCGAGCGTTCGCCAACGATGCACCTGCACCAGAAACCGAAATCAAAGGGTACCGAAAGCGCTTAGGCGTGCGATAAATCATAAATAGTATACACATCAATATCGGAATAACATAGATCAATATAAAAAATCGTTGCGTAAAGATTTTTAATTATTGAATGGTTCAAATTGTATCTTGATTTCTCTGCTTATTGCATCCCCCGTACTATGCTGCCTGATGCGGCCGTCTCTCTGTATCATAGCACGGCACGGCCCTGATAATATCCCTCTAGTAGCCTCTGAACATAATGTTCCTCTGTTAGCCTCTGTCCGAACAATATGTTCCTCTAGTTGCTTTGTCTAAACATAATGATTCATTTTTACAATCTACAATCCATATTAACGGTGATTCTCCTGAAAATACATTGCTTCATTTAATTTCATGTCAAGGAACATTATCAAATAGCCTACATACAAATTAGAACACACTCTTTTCTATTATGGTAATTTTATCTGAATGTTATTGAAATTCACTCTCCTCGCACTTTGTTCTTGGTCTATTGAGGGAAATTTCTAATATCCTTGACCGGAAAGATGCGTAACACTAGTTAAATAACAGATCAGTTGGAGGAACTGCCAAAGTGATATTTTCACCGGCGCATCTTATTGTATTTGGAACATTGTTTTACATTTTGAATCAATTTACGGCTAAGTTTGAATTTAATTATTTATTCCAAATACAGGGATCAGTGGGCATGTGGGATATGACGTCATACTCATGTGGCTTAGTTGGCTATTGTTGGGAGACTAGTGTTCAAATCTCGGCTGGGTAACAGAGGATGTTTTACCTCGTAAGGTTGCTCATATCACCCTGTGTGAACTACTCTCTTCTTTCTCTCTCCTGCACCGCTATCTCCCTCCCTGCTGCCTCTCGTTCTCTTTGTGTAACAGTCGCCGCTAAACATCAAAGAGACTCCAAACATAAAAAGCCTCTCTCTGTCTCTCTCCCTCGTGCACAAACACACAAAGCTTTGATGTCGTGCCGCCAGTGGCTGTTGGTTGCTCTGTCTGTGTCCGGGACTCAGTCGCGAGTTGGCCGGAGCGCGATGCACATCTGCTGCAGACGTAACCCGTGACGTAGTCCGTGACGTAGCTCGTGGCACGGTTCACATGCCGCCGAAGGCATACCGCTACCGCTCGGAGGCGGACTTGGAACGCGCCTTATTTCGTTGGTTCGAACGCTATCAGTCTCTGCGCGCCGCCCGTAGGACAGACACCGACAGAGAAGTGACGGTGCTGCTGTCTGTGGATGAGTTGCGCAACAAGGCGCGTAGTCTGGCCAGACGTCTTTGCGTCCCGCGGGAAGTGGTGACGCGGCGGTGGGTGAAGCGATGGCAGTCGCGCTACGGACTGCCCACCCCTGGCGGCGTGACTCCCCTTGCCCCTACTGACGTCACCGAGCAACTGCCGGTCGTGAAGCGGGAACAAATCTCCCCCTCCCAGTTGAGCGACAGTCAAGTGTACTGCGGCTTCGTCTTCCAACTGGACTGGCGCAGTCTCCCGGACCGAAGTTTGGAACAGGGGGGGCGGGTGTGGGTGCTAGGAGCGAGCGACCGCACGGGCCGACACCGGACCCGCCTCCTAGTGGCGGGACAACTGTGGAGGCCGCCCTGCCTCCAAGGAGTGAACATGCTGAGCCAGCCCGTAGTGTACGCTGGGGGCGGCAATGGGACTATCACCCCCGACCTGTTCTCCTGGTGGCTTCAGGGGGAGTTTATCCCCGCCGCTTCCCACCTCCACCCCGATGGGGTCGTTTTAGTCATGGAGAAGAGCGCATTTCTGCCCTCGGACACTGATTTCACGTCCCTGAACGGTAAAGTGGTGGTGAAGGTGTTACCGGAGGCGACGCTAGACTGGCCTGTGGTGGTGGCGGAGCTGAAGACGCGCTACGCCATCTCCTTGCTATCCGCTGTCAACAGAGACGTCTCCGTGGCGGATATACTCGCCCAACATTCTCTAAAGGAGGCGTTCCCTCTGCTTCATCGCGCGTGGCTCAATGTCCGCTCCGAGACTTTCTCTCGGTGTTGGTCGGCGCCCTGTCTTGAGCCACCCTTGCTGTGCCTGACGTCACGTGGTGCCGCCTCCCCAATTCAGCTGCAGGAGGACCGTGCGCTGCTATTGGAGCTGCAGTGGTTGTCTCATGACCTTGGTTTGGAGGTGGCAGACGAGGACCTCTCTCAATGGGCCCGTGGGGGTGGGACGCCGGTCTCTCTGAAGACCGAGCCCGTGGAGGATGGGGAGTGGGAGGTGCCCTCCCCTTTAGAGGTGGTGGACCTTCTTACGCAGGCGCTGCGGTGGATGGAAACAGAGCCACTCGATCCGGGCCTACTGATGCTCGTCAGGGATATCATCTCCCTGGCTAAACAGGCACGTCCCTACAAACTTAGAGCAGGTACAACGTCCTTACAAACTTAGAGCAGGCACAACGTCCCTACAAACTTAGAGCAGGTACAACGTCCCTACAAACTTAGAGCAGGTACAACGTCCCTACAAACTTAGAGCAGGTACAACGTCCCTACAAACTTAGCAGGTACAACGTCCTTACAAACGTAGAGCAGGTACAACGTCCCTACAAACGTAGAGCAGGTACAACGTCCTTACAAACTTAGAGCAGGTACAACGTCCCTACAAACTTAGAGCAGGTACAACTTCTCTACAAACTTTGTTAACGTGGGATTGTAAGTTTATTGTTTCTTCTTGATCTAATTAAATCTTAACTCAATCTCTTAATTGATATAACTCCCAACTTTACCTGTTTCGGTGGCCGCATGGTCTAAAGCCTTGTACATATTGGGCTCAAACCCCGAAAACTGCCAATGGACGGATTTTTTTGCTCAATCCTAGGATTGGACGTTTAAAATGACCAAAACCCGAAGTTCTATTCCATTTCGGGATTTGGCCGTCTCCAAACAACCAAACCTAGGATTGTGTAATTACCAAACGACCAAAACAGACCACTTCCACTACCTGGCTTCGAGAATGATCTGCAGCACAGCTCGGCGTACGCTTTGGCGAGCGACTCGCTGGGGTGCGCGCGGCTTTGGGTGTGTGTCACTCTCGCACTGCCGATGACAGGGAAATCGCGGTTTGAATCCTGGTTGAGTGTATTGAGGGGTGGGGCAATAAATGGTTTTCCACTCTCCCTCCACGTAAATGCGTGTACACTTAGTATGAATTCAACCTTACTAATCCTTAACTCATTACCGTAATTAGTACATATGCCTATAACATGAATAGTTAATAAGACGCAATGCTAAAAAAGAAGCTCCTAGCTTTCTCCTGAAACTGAAACTACATATAGGACACTTGATATAACTCCCGACCTCCTGATACCGAACCTACACATAGGACACTTGATATAACTCCCGACCTCCTTATACCGAACCTACACNAGCAGGTACAACGTCCTTACAAACGTAGAGCAGGTACAACGTCCCTACAAACGTAGAGCAGGTACAACGTCCTTACAAACTTAGAGCAGGTACAACGTCCCTACAAACTTAGAGCAGGTACAACTTCTCTACAAACTTTGTTAACGTGGGATTGTAAGTTTATTGTTTCTTCTTGATCTAATTAAATCTTAACTCAATCTCTTAATTGATATAACTCCCAACTTTACCTGTTTCGGTGGCCGCATGGTCTAAAGCCTTGTACATATTGGGCTCAAACCCCGAAAACTGCCAATGGACGGATTTTTTTGCTCAATCCTAGGATTGGACGTTTAAAATGACCAAAACCCGAAGTTCTATTCCATTTCGGGATTTGGCCGTCTCCAAACAACCAAACCTAGGATTGTGTAATTACCAAACGACCAAAACAGACCACTTCCACTACCTGGCTTCGAGAATGATCTGCAGCACAGCTCGGCGTACGCTTTGGCGAGCGACTCGCTGGGGTGCGCGCGGCTTTGGGTGTGTGTCACTCTCGCACTGCCGATGACAGGGAAATCGCGGTTTGAATCCTGGTTGAGTGTATTGAGGGGTGGGGCAATAAATGGTTTTCCACTCTCCCTCCACGTAAATGCGTGTACACTTAGTATGAATTCAACCTTACTAATCCTTAACTCATTACCGTAATTAGTACATATGCCTATAACATGAATAGTTAATAAGACGCAATGCTAAAAAAGAAGCTCCTAGCTTTCTCCTGAAACTGAAACTACATATAGGACACTTGATATAACTCCCGACCTCCTGATACCGAACCTACACATAGGACACTTGATATAACTCCCGACCTCCTTAAACCACGGTGGAGGCCTGGCATTCCTCACATTAACAAGTTGTGATTAATACACGTCTTGTCAGAGGGGAAGGAAGGGTTTGCCAATCAGATAAATCTGTGCCGGGACCGAGGATCGAACCTCGGACCCTCAGTACAGAAGTCTTGACACCTTACCCCTAGACCACCAGGTCACCCGAGTACATTGTAAATTGTAGTATTTTGAGGGGGGTTTGTTTCACCGAAAACCACACCTTAAGTTGACTTTTTACCACACTCTTTTTGATCCATCACCCAAATTTAGATCGCCTTATTTAATTAAACATTGTCCGATTCATTTGATAAGTATATAGTGCGCCTACCTATTGAAATGTGTCCAGGGTTCAATTCCTGACACTACCGAAACATGTTTAACTGGTAAACGCAAGCTCGTTTCACACTGGCTGGAAACATTTCCAAGCAAATCAGGCGTTAAACTACCAAATATATATTCAGAAGCTCGAAAATAATTGGGTTAAATCCTATTTCAAGTTGGAATAAATACCGTTAAGTTAGTAACTATTATTTAGTGTGTTTTTTTATAGTAGACATTGAAGTACTTTTCTCCTGTCTATAAATTCACTACTGTTGCTACAATCATTCGATTACTTAATTTTAAATAGGTTACGTCAAAATGAGTACACATAAATTAAACCAAATTAAAAAGGTAAACCACAGTAAACACTACTCTAGTATCAATAAATCCATCAATAAGTGTTTTACGGCCCGTCGAGTGATTGATGTTGCCTAAGAAACCATTTGAACGTTAGTTTTATAGTCTGCTAATTAACAGAGTGCAAAGTGTAAACCTCAAATCGGCGGCGTTCTGTGACCATTGTTACAGTTTTTAACAATGTACAAACGAGTGGCATTAAATTCCCCCAAGTAACGAGTTTCCCCCTCCCTAGTCGAGTCGGTCACATTATCTGCTATATTCGCGTTACTTCGAAAAGTCTCGAGTTGTGTACTTTTCTTGTTTCGCCGAAACAATGGATTATGGCGCAAAAAATCGTTTTCGGCCATGATTAGAAGGAACGGAGGAAAACTCTTAAACTATTTACGAGTATGGGGGCGTGTGTTTGTTTTTTTATGCTATATTAATTTCTACCGATATGAGAGTCAACGTAAATCAAATTCCCACCTCACACTATTTCCTATTTCCATTCGTGATGTTGATCAAGTTCAAATGTTAGTTGGTTTGAATTATCCCCTAACAAGAATGGCCCTGGAATATGGTCAAATGCACCGCGGCTTGTTACATTGGCAGGTCACTTATATTGTGAGTATTCATCTTTGGAATGTGGTCACTTATATTGTGAGTATTCATCTTTGGAATGTGGTCACTTAATATTGTGAGTATTCATCTTGATTTGATTAGGAATGTGGTCACTTATATTGTGAGTATTCATCTTGATTTAATTAGGAATGTTGTCACTTATATTGAGAGTGTACTCCATTAGATTTGATTTGGTGTCTGTTGGATTTTTCTATTAATAAACCTAAGTTTGTTTTGTTTTGAAACATAAAGCAACCACATAAAAATCTTGTATTGCATCCATTCCCCATTAGCTAAGAAGGTTCCTTTCGGGGGTAGAGGGAGGACCTTGATATGTTCCGGTGTGTTAGTGGCTAGGAGAGACACTTGTAATTGTTATTGAACTAGTTCATATTATGAGCATTGCAGTAATTATTGTGTGTGAGGGGATGTATTTTAACGGACAATATCAGGAAACCTAGTGTTTTAATGACCATCTTGACCATGTATTTATCACGGTGCGCTATATGCGCTTGCGTTACTACTGTCGACTCGATCCTGCCACACACGACCAAATATCGTGAGAGCCAGACTGATTCAAGCGTTTGTTACCAGCTTTAGCTCCGCATATTTACAACAGGGCTAGGATAAGGACATAATGAACAGGGGAGGGAGTATGACAGCCACGTGGATGTGTGGTATATCTGTCCCTCCATATCCTCACACCCTCATGTGAGCCTTACAACCTTTATATCATATACGTTACACCCCCTCTTTGTGCCGTGTTGGTGTTGCGACAAATACTAGCTTGTATCTTTGTTACCGCCAGTACTATCACGTCAGTGCGAGTGAGAGACAAATACTAGCTTGTATCTTTGTTACCGCCAGTGCGAGTGAGAGACAAATACTAGCT
Organism: Timema bartmani; assembly: GCA_902151455.1. Classification (NCBI taxonomy): domain Eukaryota; kingdom Metazoa; phylum Arthropoda; class Insecta; order Phasmatodea; family Timematidae; genus Timema; species Timema bartmani. The sequence goes on from CABFWB010004636.1 coordinate 18,025, forward strand.
TGTATCTTTTTTACTGCCAGTACTATCTCGCCAGTGCGACTATGTCACGTCAGAATGTTCTATTTGATTACAGGACATGATTCATATTGTTATTGATTGGGTAGGCATAAGTATTTTGAGTCTCACAAATTTTTTTTTTTTTTGCCATCCATACAGTGGATTCCTGTTAATTGGAACACATCTACACTAGATCACCTGGGCCCAAATAAACGGCTGCCCCGATTAACCAATGTCCCAATTATACGTAATCCACTGTGTATATATATATACACATATATACACACACGAATCGGAACAGCATTGTAAGTAACATTGTTATCCGTGTATCAGCGTTGTAAGATACATTGTTATCCGTGAAACAGCGTTGTAAGTTACATTGTTATCCATGAAACAGCGTTGTAAGTTACACTGTTATCCATGAAACAGCGTTGTAAGTTACACTGTTATCCACGAAACAGCGTTGTAAGCTACACTGTTATCCACGAAACAGCGTTGTAAGTTACACTGTTATCCACGAAACAGCGTAGTGAGTTACACTGTTATCCACGAAACAGCGTTGTAAGTTACACTGTTATCCACGAAACAGCGTTGTAAGTTACATTGTTATCCACGAAACAGCGTTGTAAGCTATACTGTTATCCACGAAACAGCGGTGTAAGTTACACTGTTATCCACGAAACAGCGTTGTAAGCTACATTGTTATCCACGAAACAGCGTTGTAAGCTACATTGTTATCCACGGAAAAACGTACAGCGTATAATACATACATTCTCCGTGTTAAATTTTGATTTATCGCCAAGAAACGGTTAGTCTCCCTGGAATATTTTTTATTATTGGATGGTAGTAAGGTTTTGTTGATACCATTTACAATAAATACTAAAAATCGTGGTGTAAAAAGGAAACTGTATAACGCTAATGGTTGGAAACAATCTAAGCTAAGGGTTAAGGCTTCTAGGTAAGAAATTCAAGAGTATTTCAAGCTTCACGACTAATACCGCATGACTCCTGCTGGTTTGGATAGTATTTGCGTTTTTAGTACATTTGTTTTACAATATGAACTCGTATTTCGCTACATTTTTTAAATTTTATTTTTATAACCATTCATGTTATTGTTATAGTGTAATATATTTGAAAACATTGCACACTTGCTAATATAGCCAGTTTGTTACGCTCTACGTCTACGTGGCTGTCCAATTTTCAGTTTTTAACGAGCTATTTGCACAAGCCATAACAAGGCCATACAAGATACAAGTTGAATTCAGCAGTTATGGCTAATTTGGTTCTTATTAACATAGTTAAACAAGTTATTTCACAATATAACTATTATTTAACTTTAGTTTGCTGAAAGGTAAATAAGACAATTTGCGCTCCTTTTAAAATAACTAATTTGGCATTATTTTGTATTGGTTACCTTTATTATTTAGCAGTAACAACTTTGCAAGTTGAAGTTACAACATTGTTACATGGAATATGTTTTAAATGTTTCTCTTTAGTACATACAGTAAGTCTATGGAGTACAAGGCAATGTAACCAATTAGGTAAGTGGTTTTATTAACTTAATATCCAATTGAAGTGCTGATCTATGAAGAATATATTAATTATCTAGTTTTCACAAATTTATAAAATGTAACTCAAAACGTTGTTTTAGTCGGCGTTTCATTTGACGAAATTCGCGTGAGCCTCTCGAGATAGAGGGGTTCCCCATGGAGTGTTTCCTCCTCTCTCCTGACGAATGTCTGGTACAAACTGGAGCCGAAAAACACGTGCGGACTCCCTAATTCTGTCAGGAGAGAAACGTTTCAAATTACAAGTACTCTGTGCAGTCCGAGGCTATCCCCCCCTCATATTAATCCTCCATTAATACAGCCCTGCTGATTGCTGACTGGTAAAGAAATACAGCCTCCCTCTTTTAGGAATACAATCATGACATCACTTGTGGAGATGAAAGATTTACTTTCCTTCATAATGCTTACAAGTCTTGAGCTTAACTTGAGTTTACTCATAATTAATACCTAGAGGGGTACCTATATATACATATATAGGCTACGGGTAAAGTCCGAACCCGGATAAAGTTAATATTATCCAGATAATGTTGACGTTATCCAAAATACGTAGATAATATTGACATTATCCACCCACACTTGGATAGTGGCGATTTCTATGGTTGATGCTAGGTTAGTATGATTAGTTAGGTTAGGCTAGGTTAACTTAGATTAGGCTAGGTGAGTTTAGGCTATGCTAGAATATGATATCTAGATGGAGAATTCCTCACGAAAAAGCATAAATAATAACTTCGGCTATTTGATTCTTATGTTAGATTAGTTTAAGTTAGGCTAGGCTAGGTTAGTGGAAAATAAAGCATAAAATGATTCATTTCGAATGTTGGTGCACCGCTACGATCCAATTTACTGTCCAATTTCGAAATATTGTTTCAAAATAAAATCAGTATTGAAACTTGCCTAGTTGCACACGTCGTCATATTATTCAACGTTATCAAAGTCTTGCTGGATGATGTCGATATCATCCGTATAAGGTCGTAAACGAGATAAATTACTTTATATTTTTGACTTTATCCCCAGGATCTGGATAATGCTGACATCTCCCGGCTAATTTCGACTTTATTCAAATCTCGCACATTACCCCTAACATATATATTTTTTTTCGAGTAGTGGAGGGAGGAAGATACCTAGAGTCTATTACATCGTAATCATCAACAACAACAACAACCATTTCCACCCTGTGGCCGGTTAAGTTTAATAAAATGCCACCATTATTCGACCTTTAATTGCTTCCATTCTTCTCCTCTAACTAGCACACTTTCTTTTATCCGTTCCTTCCATTTCTTTCTTCCTTCTCAGCCTTGCTTCCTCTACTATCTCATGTACTCCCTCTACCTCCTCTCTTTCACGGGTAATTTCATTCCTAATCTTGTTTCTCCTCGCGACAGCCAACATGCTCCTCACACACTTGTCAACGAACGCTCGAGTTAACATTACAATTATTTTAACTGTCGTATTGATGATGGACTTAAAATATAATCCAACATATAATGGCAGCTATAGGTAGGGTTACCATAATTTATTTAGGCCATATCCGGACAGTGGTCTTTCCGGGGTGGTTGGGGGGTATGGAATACCCCCTAGGGGAGTGGGGGGTCCGGGGTCCCTCCCCCCGATTTTTTTTTAAAATTAGGTACTGAAATCTGCGTTTTTAGCTATCCTGATACGTGAAAAATGTTATCAAACTTAGCTTGATATCAAACTTAGCTTGATTTATAAGCTTTTTAAATTACAAAATAAGTATTATGGGATTAATAAATTACAAATTTATTATAATAAGCCTTTTTAATACACTATCACTTAAATTCCATGAAATATTTACATACAATAGTAAACATGAGTGTTCATATTATATTCTGAACTTTTCAAGTACTTTATTCATGCTGCAGTTTGACCAACCTAAGGTGCGGCGCGGAGTAAAATTCCCCAATTTGGCCACGTTTTCGGTTCATATTAGTAAAATCCGGACATTTCTCAGATCCGGACGCCAAACCGGACACGCGTTCCAAATCCGGACTGTCCGGACGAAATCCGGACGTATGGTAACCCTAGCTATAGGTGAATATTTTCCGGGAAAACTTTCGTATCATTGAATAATAGTAGAAAGTAATATTATAGTTTTGACCTAGCTGGTCTACTGCAGGTCGGATGTTAGTGATACATTCAACCACCAAGCGCTGTAGTTGATACGCAAGGGTGAGAAGAGAACTGTAATTGTTGTTATTGCTTTATTGTTACTTATTTGATGTTTCTGGTGTTAACGTCCTCGGGAGAAATTAACTTAAGAGCGTGTCCATCAACTCTGTGATAACCCGCCTCGGTGGCGTAGTTAGCTAACGCGCTAGTCGTGTTGAGCTAGACTGCCGAGGACGGGAGATAGAGATTCGAATCTAGGTCGGGTTAGCTGGGGGTTGTTTTCCCCTAAATGATTTTCCATTCTCCCTTCAGGCAAATTCGGGTCCACTTCCTTTAAATTCAACCCTCCCAATTCCTAATTCATAAACGTAATTAGTACTAAGCCTATAAACCGAACGGGTAGTAAGACGCGCTGCTAAATAAAAATAAACTGTGATATATTCAGTTAGAAATCTTAAATTTCACCAACACTATTGCACGTGGATCATTTCTAATTAAACATTAACGGAGGTAAAGGGTTAATAGAAGTTCCTAATACTGAACATTGTTGAAATATTACATCATAAGATACTGCATTGAAAAGACCGTTATTTTTATCATTTTATAATGGCTTCACAGATAAGCATTGTGCACAAATCTTAATTCTGTCATGATAGGGACATACTATAATTATTAACAAGAAACTTTGTCGCTTTGTCCCCCATTGTCACAACGGAAAATTTCGTGTAATCACTCAAATACGAATGTACTGCACACATTTCTGGCATATCGTAGGCCTTTTCTTTTTCGTTTTACTCCCATACCTCGCACGCGCACACACGCACACACACAAGGGTACAGTTATGGCAGGATATATTTATACTAGGTAGTGGTTCTTTGTCAATGCCGCACTTTTAGTTTTTTTAAAACTCTTTGTCAACGCCGCTATGAAGTTCTTAGGAAATATTTAGACTAGGAAATTTGTAAGTAGTGGTTCTTTGTTGATGCCGCCCTTAGGAATTGTAGGTGTGTGTGTGTGTTTGTGTTTGTGTGGTTGTGTGTTTGTGTGTTTGTGTGTTTGTGTGTTTGTGTGTGTGTGTGTGGACAAAAGTCACACCTCAGAACAAATCAGAACTTATTTGTTAGTGTGTCTTTTCGGATGTTTATTAATTTGATTGGTTAGGTTAGGTTAGGTTAGGTGTCAAATATTCAGGTACGCCACTGCTCAAACCAGTATTAAATATTGACCCATCTAAATATTCAAAGGCTTTTGACATAATAATATGCTAGTTAATTGTCTTTTTAAGATGGGATTAAAAACCCTGGTGTCGATGTGGTGAAGTCACTGGTAAATAACTAAGGTGTGAGATGTTGAATAAAGTATCACTAATATCCTTGAACACGAATTTCCTAGTCAACATTGAGATTATTAGACCGCAGTTGGGTGTCAAAGCGATGCCGTTCTTTTGAGTGCGTGCTGATGCTGTACTAGAGTCCTTGTATTCAGACTAATAATTTCCTGGACTAATGTTTTCCGCTCACACCGGGAGCCGAGTTTGGTCTGCCATGATGAACAAACACTCTTGGGCGAAAACTTGAACATTTTGGATATCTCGAGTGTATTTGAAAGCTGGAACTTTTTTTACACATACAAAATATTAGAAATCTCCCCCAAAAACTGAGCTAAACTTTCCATGTCATGCGTAGTTGTGGAAGCTATATGAGCCTCCATTGGTGCTAATCCTCTGTGTCACCCCTCAGAAAGGGGGTAGGGTCATTGACCCCAAAACAGAACAACTTGTCAACCTTGACAAGCTATTTACTGCAGATACTATCTTGATAACTGAAGAGTCTGGCAAGACCACCCTACAAGGACGACGTGCACTTTCCAAGCACATGGCTGTGTCATCAGTCAATATAGCGTTGCAGACGTCACAAATGTCGAAATATTGAAGATATTATCATTTAAAATACGGATCACACTAAATTGGAAGTGAAAGGTATCAACATCCCCCCCCCTTTTGAATAAAAAAACTAACACCCTAAGATAATTGAGAATTGTTGATTTGTTTTAATGGTTTTGGAGCTTCAGAACTGACATTGCCATAATAAGTGTGAGTTTATTTCCCTACAAATACAAGAGTTGGCGTCCTAACCCACAATAACACATTTACAGTGTCACCTGTGAGAGAGATGGAATAGTGTCACCCATGATAGAGATAATATATTGTCACCTGTGATAGAGATGGAATAGTATCACCCGTGATAGAGATAGAATAGCGTCACCTGTGATAGAGATGGAATAGTGTCACCCGTGAGAGAGATGGAATAGTGTCACCCGTGAGAGAGATAATATATTGTCACCTGTGAGAGAGATGGAATAGTGTCACCCATGATAGAGATAATATATTGTCATCTGTGATAGAGATGGAATAAGATGGAATAGCGTCACCCGAGAGAGATGGAATAGTGTCACCTGTAAGAGATGTAATAGTGTCACCTGTGATAGAGATGGAATAGTATCACCCGTGATAGAGATAGAATAGCGTCACCTGTGATAGAGATGGAATAGTGTCACCCGTGAGAGAGATGGAATAGTGTCACCCGTGAGAGAGATGGAATAGTGTCACCCGTGAGAGAGGTGGAATAGTGTCACCCGTGAGAGAGATGGTATAGGGTCACCCGTGAGAGAGATGGAATATTGTTCATTATAAATAATACATAGAGAATCCAGTTTAAAAAATAGATAATTTAGTATCCAAGACTTGAATGGTATATTTCAAAATTATTTCGTAAATATTATATACAATAATGTAGTCCCAATTTAATATTCCGTCAAATTAAATTTGAAAGTTTAGCTTATCTACTGGAAAGTACCTAAAGCATATTGAAGAATGTATGACCTGGAGCTTATATGTGCTGATCTCTGTTGATAGTGTGCTGATATGTGCTGACAATATGCTGATCTGTGTTTATAGTGTGTTGTATTGTGTGGACTGGGTCAGGGTGCTGACAGTGTGCTATTTGTTGCAGGCGAGCAAGATGGGGCTGGCGCCCACGCACCCAGGCGCCGCGCTCCCCTTCTTCTGCCATAACGGCGACCACCTGAGTCAGCCGCCCCCCGCGCACATGGGGATTCCCCCCTACCAGCTGGACCCCAAGGGGGCGGGGGCCATGGGTGAGTACTGGCGGGGTTTGGGGTTGGGTCTGCGCGCCTCGCCCCCCGTGGTGCCACCTCACACCACCAGTCCGGGGGTGGGGCTAAGCCCTGGGGACTGGAAGAGATTTGGGCCCCTGCTAGCAGCGTCAGGTCAGAACCACAAACTTCCTTGTTTGGGGCTGGTTCTTTTTGTTCGGCGGCCAGTGACGCTGGCAGTGTCCTGGCCGCCTTGCATCATGTTGGTTGTGGTTTGTCAAATTGAAGGCGGGCAGAACTTTCTTCTGGCATGTTGGTAGCTTCACATGTCTCACACACTCATAACATCGCAAGCAAGAATCTTCTCTTTGTTAAATACTGTACATGTTCACTTCCTACCCTCTCCTCTCATGCACAGGTGAAATGTAGCCACAAGGACTGGACTTGTTGCGAGCTTAGCGTGTCCGACTAAACTATATTTCACTACAAATAGGAAATCGATCAAGATCTCCGACAACCATTCTGATGAGGTTTTTTAAAACTCTGTTACCCGCCTCGGTGGCGCAGTTGGCTAACGTGCCAGTCGTGTTGAGCCAGACCACCGAGGACGGGGAGATCGAGGCTCGAATCTCGGTCGGGTGAACTGGGGGTGGTTTTCCACTCTCCCACGCAAATGCTGGTTCACTTCCTCTAAATTCAACCTTCCCAATTCCTAATCCATTAGTGTAATTAGTACTTAAGTGTATAACCCGAACGGTTAGTAAGACGCGGTGCAAAAAAAAATTAATTTAATTTAATTTAATTAAACCCCTGTTTAGCGGGGGTGAGGGGCATGGTATGACCGGATTTATCATCTTCTCAAAGCTAATGCCGTTACCTTTGGGTAAACCGATGTTACAAAGCCCCAATACCAGGTTACCGATGTTTATTTCCAGTCTAAATCCATTCAAGTGGCGATAAATGAAAGCACTTATAGGTGTTATTTCTTGTATCAGTTGTGGAATCGCACACGTCATTAAACTCCGGACCATTCTTATTGTTTTATTATGTTATGAATACTTGACAACTGGTGGCACTTGCTTGTTAGAAGAAATAGACCCACATTAAGAACGAGTACAGATAGTGTTTGTGTATCATGTACACTCATTGTTTCAATAGTACGTTGACCAGAATGGTTAATACCGGATCAATGTGGGGAGGAAGATAGATTAGAGAGAATGGATTCGCTTCAGCGTGGAGAGAGGATGTGAAAGCAACGTTTTAAAAACACACCAAGTACGTCAATATGAGATTCACACCATAACCTCTGCGTCACCGACAATCCACTACATTACTAGTCTGACTCCATAAACAGCATGGTCGCTGTGGAGGTGGTTGGTGGAGTGATAACACTTATTTAATGTGTTAGCATTTCAAACAAAGGTCAAATATTATGCTAAACACTCTCTTATTCACACACACTCTCTTTCGGCAGGCACATTGTCTACACAGCAGTGGTTGGAACATTGTAACTTGAGGATATTGTCTACACAGCAGTGGTTGGAACATTGTAACTTGAGGATATTGTCTACACAGCAGTGGTTGGAACATTGTAACTTGAGGATATTGTCTACACAGCAGTGGTTGGAACATTGTAACTTGAGGATATTGTCTACACAGCAGTGGTTGGAACATTGTAACTTGAGGATATTGTCTACACAGCAGTGGTTGGAACATTGTAACTTGAGGATATTGTCTACACAGCAGTGGTTGGAACATTGTAACTTGAGGATATTGTCTACACAGCAGTGGTTGGAACATTGTAACTTGAGGATATTGTCTACACAGCAGTGGTTGGAACATTGTAACTTGAGGATATTGTCTACACAGCAGTGGTTGGAACATTGTAACTTGAGGATATTGTCTACACAGCAGTGGTTGGAACATTGTAACTTGAGGATATTGTCTACACAGCAGTGGTTGGAACATTGTAACTTGAGGATATTGTCTACACAGCAGTGGTTGGAACATTGTAACTTGAGGATATTGTCTACACAGCAGTGGTTGGAACATTGTAACTTGAGGATATTGTCTACACAGCAGTGGTTGGAACATTGTAACTTGAGGATATTGTCTACACAGCAGTGGTTGGAACATTGTAACTTGAGGATATTGTCTACACAGCAGTGGTTGGAACATTGTAACTTGAGGATATTGTCTACACAGCAGTGGTTGGAACATTGTAACTTGAGGATATTGTCTACACAGCAGTGGTTGGAACATTGTAACTTGAGGATATTGTCTACACAGCAGTGGTTGGAACATTGTAACTTGAGGATATTGTCTACACAGCAGTGGTTGGAACATTGTAACTTGAGGATATTGTCTACACAGCAGTGGTTGGAACATTGTAACTTGAGGATATTGTCTACACAGCAGTGGTTGGAACATTGTAACTTGAGGATATTGTCTACACAGCAGTGGTTGGAACATTGTAACTTGAGGATATTGTCTACACAGCAGTGGTTGGAACATTGTAACTTGAGGATATTGTCTACACAGCAGTGGTTGGAACATTGTAACTTGAGGATATTGTCTACACAGCAGTGGTTGGAACATTGTAACTTGAGGATATTGTCTACACAGCAGTGGTTGGAACATTGTAACTTGAGGATATTGTCTACACAGCAGTGGTTGGAACATTGTAACTTGAGGATATTGTCTACACAGCAGTGGTTGGAACATTGTAACTTGAGGATATTGTCTACACAGCAGTGGTTGGAACATTGTAACTTGAGGATATTGTCTACACAGCAGTGGTTGGAACATTGTAACTTGAGGATATTGTCTACACAGCAGTGGTTGGAACATTGTAACTTGAGGATATTGTCTACACAGCAGTGGTTGGAACATTGTAACTTGAGGATATTGTCTACACAGCAGTGGTTGGAACATTGTAACTTGAGGATATTGTCTACACAGCAGTGGTTGGAACATTGTAACTTGAGGATATTGTCTACACAGCAGTGGTTGGAACATTGTAACTTGAGGATATTGTCTACACAGCAGTGGTTGGAACATTGTAACTTGAGGATATTGTCTACACAGCAGTGGTTGGAACATTGTAACTTGAGGATATTGTCTACACAGCAGTGGTTGGAACATTGTAACTTGAGGATATTGTCTACACAGCAGTGGTTGGAACATTGTAACTTGAGGATATTGTCTACACAGCAGTGGTTGGAACATTGTAACTTGAGGATATTGTCTACACAGCAGTGGTTGGAACATTGTAACTTGAGGATATTGTCTACACAGCAGTGGTTGGAACATTGTAACTTGAGGATATTGTCTACACAGCAGTGGTTGGAACATTGTAACTTGAGGATATTGTCTACACAGCAGTGGTTGGAACATTGTAACTTGAGGATATTGTCTACACAGCAGTGGTTGGAACATTGTAACTTGAGGATATTGTCTACACAGCAGTGGTTGGAACATTGTAACTTGAGGATATTGTCTACACAGCAGTGGTTGGAACATTGTAACTTGAGGATATTGTCTACACAGCAGTGGTTGGAACATTGTAACTTGAGGATATTGTCTACACAGCAGTGGTTGGAACATTGTAACTTGAGGATATTGTCTACACAGCAGTGGTTGGAACATTGTAACTTGAGGATATTGTCTACACAGCAGTGGTTGGAACATTGTAACTTGAGGATATTGTCTACACAGCAGTGGTTGGAACATTGTAACTTGAGGATATTGTCTACACAGCAGTGGTTGGAACATTGTAACTTGAGGATATTGTCTACACAGCAGTGGTTGGAACATTGTAACTTGAGGATATTGTCTACACAGCAGTGGTTGGAACATTGTAACTTGAGGATATTGTCTACACAGCAGTGGTTGGAACATTGTAACTTGAGGATATTGTCTACACAGCAGTGGTTGGAACATTGTAACTTGAGGATATTGTCTACACAGCAGTGGTTGGAACATTGTAACTTGAGGATATTGTCTACACAGCAGTGGTTGGAACATTGTAACTTGAGGATATTGTCTACACAGCAGTGGTTGGAACATTGTAACTTGAGGATATTGTCTACACAGCAGTGGTTGGAACATTGTAACTTGAGGATATTGTCTACACAGCAGTGGTTGGAACATTGTAACTTGAGGATATTGTCTACACAGCAGTGGTTGGAACATTGTAACTTGAGGATATTGTCTACACAGCAGTGGTTGGAACATTGTAACTTGAGGATATTGTCTACACAGCAGTGGTTGGAACATTGTAACTTGAGGATATTGTCTACACAGCAGTGGTTGGAACATTGTAACTTGAGGATATTGTCTACACAGCAGTGGTTGGAACATTGTAACTTGAGGATATTGTCTANTTTCACCTATCCTCTGCTCCTCTGCCCATAAACCTACTGCGCGCAGGCGTCTCGACACAACAACCAAACCCCTGAATAAAAAATTTCCTCTCAAACTAAATGCCAAAACCTACACGTCCTGCTAGTTCAATTTAAACCACATGTTTCTCAATCCTCTCCCCAATCGAATTCCCCCTAAAAATTCCTGATGAAGACTGAACAATATCCCTCCCTGCCAATGTTGTAACCCATAACGGTAAACTACCCTCTCACACCTTACCTAAGCCACCCCTCTTCCTTCCAGTGACCTGACGCGACAGCTCGACCTCGTAACGGTGTAATCTCTAATACTACATACTTCTCCTTGAAGATAATGCAGATGAATGACGTGTACACCTTATCATCCTTAAGTGTACTTTCTATACGTTAATATCCTTAACTCTCTCCTAAGAAGGGTCACTCCCAATCTTCTTGGGAGGCCAGCCAACGTCAAAATTCCAAGACTTTTTGGACATTAAAGCTTGGAGAATTAATTCATAATTTTTGATCCACTTTTTGTTTCAACAAAGAAGCCTTTTTTTTACTGCATTCAAAACGTTGATAAAAGTTATGAAATAAATCCTCAAGCTTATATTAAGTTTATATTAAAAAAACATTTTTTATGTCTTGCACTTTTTTTTAAAATTGGTGGTTTCTGAGCAAAAAGCTCCTTAATGTCTAAAAATTCTTGAAATTTGGTTAAATATCTTGGGAAATTGAAGCTGGGTAAAAAAAAAGTTTCAGGCGAAAGTTGTTTGTTTTTCTGAGTAGAATAAGACTCTTGAAAAATAAATACAGGTTCCAATTTTTTTTAAAAACAAGTTGATCTTGAAATGACCTTGAAAACAAACGTCCATCAAAAATAAAATAAAAATTGGTTTTATATTTATTCTTCATAAACAAAAAACTTTTGTCGGAAACTTTTTTTTATTTAAAGATATTCAGAGGTTTTTTTTGGTGACAGCTTAAATGCTTCATCCTGTATATTTCCTCCTCAGAATATCCACATTTTATAACCTCACTATATACTGAATACTTATACATTTCTTTAAATCCACCTTTATAAGATTGTTATTTATTTGTACCTTTAGGATTTTAAATATATAGCTAAATAGCTAGTTAACATGGGATTGATGCGATTTTTTTAAGCACCGCGTCTTACTATGTTCAGGTTATACGCCTATGTACTAATTACACTAATGGGTTAGGGATTAGGCAGGCATAATTTAGAGGAAGTGCATCTGCATTTGGAAAACCACCTTCAATGCACCCGGCCAAGATCGAACCCCGATCTCCCCCGTCTTCGGCAGTCAGTCCAACACGAGATTAGCACGTTAGACCAGGAGGCCACCAAAGCGGGGAATGCGATATTATTCGAATAACTACTTAAAAAAAAAGAATTGATTCCTCTATGCATAATTACTAACAAAATCGATTACAAATAACAACCGCTCTTGTATTTGTTCACCCCTTCATTCTTATCGGATGTACAACTGAGGAAATGGAGTGGAGAGATGATGAGAGAAAAGGGATGTGATGGTAAAGCCACGTATTTTCTCTAAAAGCAATGTGACGAACAAGATTTGTAAAGCACATACATTATAAACTTACACACCCCTTCAAAATATTCTCACTTAGAAATTCTATCTATTTCTTTCAAAGGGGACAGTTTCTTCAAATAAGTTAATCTTACCGATTCGAGTCATCAAAATATTGATAACTTTCAATTGCAAGAGAGACATACGATTAAAATATTACTAGTGGAAAGTCCATAAAAGACGAGACAAATCATATCAAAATCAATCAAGACAGTGATAAGGCTAATGATTACTTTTAAATAAAAAATAATTAAACACCAAAGTTAGATTTATAAATAATCAGAATCCAAAGTTAAAGTTTTTTCTGGAGGAGCCACTATAAAAAGGAATGTAGAATATACATATTAAAGAGATTACTCCGAGAATTGAACTAAGAATATTCCTACATTCTTGAAAGTAGAAGATGTTCTTATGTTGCACCAAGAGTGAGGATCACAGTCCAAACACCATCCTATGTACTAATTATGTTCCTGAAGACGACTTTGGAGCGAGCCAATATCAGATCATAAATGGGTTTCCCCCGTTGACTTTCTCTTGTATGACACTATTGAGTAATGCCACCAGTTTGTCCGAGTAGATATGCTATAAGCTGTCAAAACACAGCCTCGAGCGCTTTCCAATCCATGCACCTCGCCAAGTAGTGATGGGCACAATCGAGTAACTCGATTGTGTTGTGTAATCGGGAGTACTCGATTCTTCCGGGATTACTCGAGTAACTTCACTCGGACCTTGTTATTCTTTTATTTTATCTTTTCTTACCAGTTAAGTGAGAATCGACCTTATTGCCTGGATTGTTTACCATGCTATACCTCAGTTTTAGCTTATGTGGTGCTGACTGACAGCTCACAGCTGACTTCTGACGGCTTTGAAAAGCTACCAGACCAAATTATGTATCCTTACGCCGAACCATATGATCTGCAAAAAACATGTCTTTACCAGTTGTCACTTCTGACAGTCAAAATTTAGGTATATACCTAAATGTTGACTGTCAGAAGTCAGCTGTGAACTGTCAGTCAGCACCAAAGAAGCTATGGGGCTACTGTATTTCCATTTAAAAGTCATATTCCCTTAGAGCTCATTTTTCAACAACAGTTTCCGCTGCTACGCAAAAATGACCCTTTATGTTTTAAATGTTGCACATGCATTCTCAATACAAATTACCAGCAGAAAAGTACACAATCGAAAAGCATGCAATCTAAGCGTCTCACATTTCCGATTATTTTTAAACGTACTCGATGAAAGTTGCTAGATTTTTTTTTTACTCGGCAGTCTTATTTCCACAGTCTCAGACAACGAAACTAATTACTGTTGTTCTTAATTATTTTATTGATTATAATTTCTCCTTAGTAAAATATGATTATTTATAAAGTGAAACTAATTAGAGTAAGTTACAAAAAAAACTGTTTTCACTTTTAAAAAGGTTCAATTATTATCAATTTCTTTAACATGAACGTATAAAGAAAAGTTTATTTTATTAAAAAGAGCACAAAACAATATTTTTTTTGTGAGACACTTCTTAAAACGCATACTTTCATATTGACTGCATGCAACGTGAACTGAAAATAAGGGGGTGGAGGTCACTGTCAGTGTCGACTGCCTACTACAGTAAGATATTATTGACATGTTATTAGTATCGAATTCCATTGCAAGACTCCCGAGTAATGTTGCTCAACCGATTGCCACGGGACAATTCGAGTAGATGATTCGATAAAAATTACTCGAGTGATTTTACTCGATTCTTAGAATTACTCGATTGTGCCCATCACTATCGCCAAGAGAGCTTTGCCGCTCTAGTTGCAACAGGCCAGGCTCCCCAACTACGGTGGATTCTTCATTGTCCGTCAGCTATTTCGGGAAGACTCGTCCGTGTCCGGACACACTCGGAGCGCAAAGTATGACGTATTACGTCATCGAGCCGAGTAAAGGACCGGCTACACGGAGCCGCGCCGCACCGTATTTTTCCGGTGGAATGCTATCCATGTTTTTAAATGCAAGTGGCTACACGGAGCCGCACCGCACCGGCGCGGACGAATCGTCGAGAGAGCATTGCTCCGCACTTTTGCGGTGCGGTGCGGTGCGGACCGTGTAGCCACTTACCACCGGAAATAAAATGTTCGGGAGCTTCCGAACTTTGTTTTCATGCTAACCACTAGCACTGTAGGGATGGGAGAAACAGTGATGGTCATTTCTTTCACAGCCGTGTCACGTGTGACGATGTAGTGATTGTTTCCAACATTACGTACAAGATAAACAATATTATACACAGCAACTTATTGAACAACAAATATTCTTCTTCTTAATTACTAGCCAACTTAAAACTTTATTCTTCGTAATTACTAGCGAACTTAATTTTATGAAAATAGATGAAAACCTATGCAAGTAAAAATAAAAATACAAACTTATTTTGTAATAGAAC
>CABFWB010004636.1:40598-56055 GCA_902151455.1 Timema bartmani
CCCCCCCCCGCCCCCTACTATCAGTGGTGTAGCAAGGGCATTTGATGCGTGGGGCGGGCCTAGATATTGGCACCCCTACCCAGTGTAGGAACAAAATGCTTATAAGAAGCTTAGTAAGCTTTCAAATAAAATAAGGCTGCAAAACCAATCCTGTAAAAAGGCAGAAAAATTCAACCTAATAAAAGGCAAAACAGTAAATCCCTAATATAACTACAATAATAATGATAATGATGATTATATTAAAATCATGATGAATATTTATTATCATTTTTTTTTTCATTTCTTTTATTTCTTAATTTATTTATTTACAAAATGACGCTTCTATGACACCCCTTGACTGATTGTAGCCGGTGTGGAACGTCCTACCACCCCCTACACCCCTCTTTGCTACGTCCACTGCGCACCATTATATGCATTGCATATTCTTCAATGAGTTTGTCACTGAAGACACAATAAGGGTTTTTTTTGGTGCTATTTAATATTTAATTTTAATCATATCGATAAAAATATTCATTTATTGTAGTTCTTATGCAAATTTTGAATGTAGAAAGTTAATTAAACTTGTGGACTCATCAATAATTATTGGTGATGATTTCCTCTCTTCATTTACTACTTTGAGGTATTCTATTAAGTCAAACACTCATCTAACTTAGGCTCGCCGACACTCGGGTACAAGGAACACAGTGTATGTCTTAGGGTTGGTGGGGAAAAGGGTTGTTAAAGGCTGTGGCAAATAATGATAGGTAGCCGTTCCAAAATAACTACAATAGCGTATGTACTCTAAAATAGCTTGAATGTGTGACGACTCTCACAGGCCTCGTGTCTACACATCGCGAGGCCTTATCTCATCCAGGCTTGGCGCAGACTTTCTGGCTCGACTACATCACTGCTCATAGCTCCGCAAATATTCTTAAAAAGTCGTCAAAAACAACTAATTTCACCTTTTCACACACTTTATCTATAAATAAATCTCAAAATTCAGGGTAATCAAGGGACGAGAGTCCTGTTGGAATCTTTCGACTTTATTTTGGCGTGAACCCTGTTTTGAAACACCGCATCTTAGTGTTAAATATTAATTTAATATTGAGCCAGGGCTGAACGTCAGCGCGGCTATTTCTCGCTTACCGAGGCGGCCCCCTTAAGTCCAATTTTCAACTTTATATTCGATAATGTCGGAGGATTTTAAATATATCTAGGAGGGAGGGTGGGCGTAATTCTTCCAGGGTGCTGCAATGCTCTCCCCAACTATATGAGTCAGCCTTCAGGTAGTGACGATAAAGGCATCTTGACTTCCCAATGACGTAATCACAAGGATCTCTTCCTACTGACAAACTTCATCAAACTGAATTTTATTCTGTCGGTATGATTCTCCAAAAAACTATATCTGGAACTTCCGATGATACATAAACTCACCATGGGTCTCTTTTTTTCCCATGTGTTCACGTTTACAAATTGTCTTGGTTTTTTTTTCAAACAGAGAACAGTTAGACTAATTTGTAACCTAGCAGAAGTTCCTCTAATTCAGTTGTATTCAAACTGGAGTACGGGGAGATATCTCAGGCGGTACATACAATTTAAAACTATATGTTATTTCCTTATAAATACAGGGTAATCAGGGCCAAATTTAAGGCTAGTTACAAGAAACCCGGACTTAGGGATGTGGTATCGAAAGAAAAGTATCGATACTGTACTCATTAGAAGTATCGGAAGAAAAATATCGATACCGTACTAGTACCGATAGCAGTAAATATCGGTATCGAAATTTTAATCTAGAAAAATGTTTTTATATAATAATAATTTCAACTTTTGCATCATAATTGTATTTTTATATTTATTTAAACACTGAAAATTATAGTGGTTTAAAATTTTTTTAAAACACATTTTAAAATATGCTTTTTCGCTATCCAACTTGCTTAATTTACTTCTGGGAGGTGCCATTTTTTTTTATCTACATTCGTCCTTTATATAATCTCTCAAGAAAGATGAGTAACTATTGACTAACAATAGAAGAATGGACGCCCCTGCTTTATCAAGTAGACTGGTCACTCGCTTAGGCATCAGGCTGTATTGATGGATAAAGATGAAAGAACAGCTATGAATTATGATGAGCTAAAAGGAATTGAAAGATAGAGTTGCAGAAAGTTGAGAAATAGTGTCATTAGTTCTTCCTCCACAGTCCACTATGGTAAATATTTAATCCCAGCAAGAGTGAAAATAGATACCAGAGTGTGAGTACTAATATCAGTAAAAGTATCGAGTAAATCGACTAGTATCGAAAGGGAAATATCGATATTAGTAAAGTACTGTACCTTTTCCACATCCCTACCAGGAGATAAGGACATGTGACCCGGGACCGCCATATTCTCTTTTTATCCTTTATGCTATTCCTATCTTAACAGCACGTTCCATTTTGGAGGCCAAAGTTGAAGACAGGTGCTTAGGATTGGGGATTGGAGGAGATTACATAATGATGAGTTACATACCCTGTACTCATCACAATGCATTGTTAGGGTAGTCAAATCTCCTAGATTACGGTGGGCAGGACATGCAGCGCGAATGGGAGATTCTAGAACAATGGCGTATTTTCTGGGTATGCTAGTCCTGCGCCGCATACCAATGATTATCCGGACTTGTGTTTTAAATTCAATGCTTTCTGTGAAAACTGTGTGAATATTAATGTTAAAATTGTGAAAAAAATTACACGTATAATTTATCTATCGATTAGCCTATTAATATGAAAACTAATATTTGTTGATATTCCACTTTCCAAGAATATCCTGTTTTGAGTAGTTCTTCTCTCAATTCCAGGACCTACTGATTGAAAACAGCGGGCCAAGATAGAGAAATGTCTATTGGGTTGTAACACCCCCCCCCCTCCCCTTGCCCACAAACATTGGCCACTTAACTCGAGTTTTTACAACTAAAAATTAAACTATAGTTAAATACACATTGAATTCTGTTTATGCATTCTAAAGTCTGTTCACCGTAGGAATTGTTTTCTGAAAGGCCTTTTTCCTTACCAGAAAGCTATTATATAGTAGGATATTGGTAGGGAAAAAGACCTTTCAGAGAGTAATTCCTACCGTGAATGGAGTATAGGCACATTTATCATCATGTATCAGGCTAAAATATTTACCACCCTTGGAGTAGGCCTATACACTGGTGAGTGTTGGGGAGAGGGGCTTATGATGAGCTAGTTTAACAATCGTATAAACAATCGTTTTGTTTTTTCTTCTTTAGTATGAAGTATTTACGGTGCTTTAACCGTGTTCTTTTAGCTGTTGTTTTAAAGTCTATAATTTTTTGCAGCATTTATTATTGATTTATTAGTCATTGTGTTTTTTGATAATATTCATCAAAGAATCCCAAAAGCTTGGAGTGTAATTTCAGCTTCTCAAGATGATTTAAAAGAAAATGGTCAGATAAAATCTCTTTCAGATTTGTTTTCTTACGTCAAAAGAGATGTATACATGTCTTAGCAATAAACCATTGACTTAGCGGTGAAGTAATAATCGGAGAAAATCTAGCCTTTGTTACTGTTGTCACAGTTTACACATCTAAATATAAATAGCTTCTGGTCAGGGGCTTTGCACGAAATATATTTGGGATGGGGGAGTGGGGTGAGACAGTGAATTTCCCAACTTTAGAAGTTCTGAAATTAGAAAAAACCCCATGTGACTAGGTAACAAGGGCAAAGTTGAGAACACCTGTAGGTATGGGAATCCCCCCTCCTCCCAACAGCTTATTGGGTGGCTAGGCAAGGGCGGAATAAGGGCCTGTTGTCGGGAATGGCGTCTGGTTTACTTTCACGAGGCTCTTTCAAGTATAAATTTATTCATTTTAGTTACCGTAATCAAGATTTTAATACATAATAATTTAAATTACTCAAAATAATTTATCGTACTAAACTTAGTACTCTAATTACTGGAAGGGAAGAGACCATTGGAAATACCGCAGATGGGAGGTTCACATTAGAATGGACCTGAAAAAAATAGGGTGTAATGAGGTGGACTGGGTAGAACTTGCTCAAGATAGATATAGGGTGTATTGAGGTGGACTGGATAGAACTAGATCAAGATAGGAATATTTATAATATTGTAAACTGGATAGAACTAGCTCAGGATAGGGATATTGTGTAATAAGGTGGACTGGATATAACTAGCTCAAGATAAGGATAGTGTTTAATAAGGTGGACTGGGTATAATGTTTCCTGTTGCCTCCAAACACAAGGAAACAGTCCGCAAATATGAAAAACAAAGCTACCCATATTGTTCACAAACAGTTGATCAAACATTGTTTTGCACTCTCTCTTTTTTTTAAAAAAATAAATTAATTCTTAGCGCTCTACAAAACTGCACACGAAGGGCCTTTAACTTTTTTTCAATTTTATTAGCACTCATTAGCACTAACTGATAACTTTTCATCGATTTCATTTAAAACAGCCCGTATTTTGACGCGAAAAAGTTTTTGTAACGAAATGGAAAAATAAGGTATCGATGTACTTGTGAACAGCATAAGACTGGCATACATTGCTTGCTGTAGATTTTTTTTTAGCACCGCGTCTTACTACCCATTCGTGTTATACACCTATGTACTGATGACATTAATATGTTAGGTATTAAGAAGGTTTAATTTAGATTAAGTGCACCCACATTTTCGTGGGGTTATATTGGAAAACCACCCTCGGTGCACAACCGACCGGGATCGAACTCCCGTCTCTTCGTCGTCAACAGTATAGTCCATTGCGAGAGAGGGGCCTTAGAGTTTAGACTTTAGACCATGCGGTCATCGGAGCGGGTGTATCACCATTGTTTGCAAATACGACAAGACACATTGTTCCTCTTAAGGACACGCATTAGAAAGGTGAAAACTTTGCAAACATATAATAAATTATTCTCAAACAAAATTAAGAAAGATTTCAAAAACCAGAGCAACATGTTTGCACACAAAGTTTCCGAAAAAATGTTTCCAAGTGCGCTCTAAGCTAATGATCAAGGAAATCTTGAAGCAAAAACCATTCACTGCTTGAAAGAACTCTGGTTTTAACTCGATCGCCTTGTTTACAACTCCCAAGAAAAGTTTTCTTTTATGTTGATGGAGGATCGTTAGAACAGCTAGGTCACTTTCTGGATGACTCCAGATGTCGTCTTGACTGTTCCAGGTGTTGAACTCGTGTGGAGCTGGGGAAATAGGAGATAGTCACGGTGAGCGTAAGATTGGAAAGTGTGGACAGTGCAAGAAGGCATAGAATCATGGTGAATGGAGTGGAACTGAAAAATGGTCAGTGATGTTGAGGGAGGTGGGAGAGAGATCGCTGTGAGTAGATTAGAGCTGGAGAAGGGGATGTGATGGTGATGAAGGTGGGAAAGAGCTCGACATAGAATCGCTGTGAGTAGAGTGAAGCTGGAGAAGGGGATGTGATGGTAAAGGAGGTTGGGAAGAGCTCTGTTTGGAGTTGCGCTGAGCGTAACTGGAGAAGGGGAAACAATTGTAATGGAGGTGGGAAAGAGCTTGGCTTAGAATCGCGGTGAGCAGAGCCGGATAAGATGGAGTTGAAGGTTGAGTTGGGAATTAGGTCCTAATAAAATAAACAAACTTGTGTGGTGGTGGCTATTCCCTTAAGGGGATGTTGCCAGCGGGGAGCTGGGACAACGAATAATAATTGAAATAGACCGTCGCTCTCTCTATACCCCTCTATTGCACCTTGCTTCCATGAACACTTGGGCAGGTCACCCTGTATATGGTCCATCCCATTGGGCAGGTCACCCTGTATATGGTCTATCCCATTTTGGAGTGAAACCAGCATGGAACCTCTTTGTGGTGTTTGAGAAATGCTGAGTCCTTGCGAGGACTTGTTCTAGACGTCTGAATGGTGTCGCCTTGGGGTTCCTTAGTATCGTTGTGGTACCGTTCCTGCTGGCTTCTTGCTTTTTCGTACCTCTCTTTGACTTCCTGGGCTGGTCTCTAGATGGTGTAAAAAGATTCTGGGTCGTCCTGTAGTCTCATCTTGGGAAATCGCCCCTCTCCAGATCGGCGTAAGGTATGTCCAAATGAGAGATGATTTGAAGTCATACCAATAGCTTCGTTTTTCCTACTGCGTAGGATGAATAAAATCCGTGGAAGGTGGGCAATACCTGTTGCTCAAGTGTCCGGATAAGCAAGGGGGCGTTGGGCGAGGCGAGTGTATATGCCTTAATCCATCGTGAAAATAGGTCTGTGAGAATGAGTAAAAAACGCTTTCTTCGACAGATAATCGGGTATGAACCCATGGGATCAAGTGCAACTGATTCACAGGGTTCTCGTAGTTGTTGAGGTTGGAGTGGCTTTGTGCCTTGTTGTAGGTCTGTCTTACGGCAGGCACAGAATAAACAGCCCCTAAAGTGTGATGTCACGTCACATAAGAGTCCAGTCCACATATACCTTCGTAAGATGACTCTTTGAGTTTCTTCTTCTGCATGGTGGCTGGGGGGTCGTGGTATAGATAGGTATAGTATACCCTGTTTATGGCAGAGAAAAGGCCTTTTAGACCACCCTTCCTGTCATAATTCTACTATATAGTAGGATTTTTGTAGGAAAAACACCTTCAATACATTCTTTCCTAACATAGACAGGGTATATCTGTGGTCGAAGCTCGAGTGGAACCAACAATCTCCAAGGGCTTCCATTATTAGGGTTTCGGCGTAATATTTGCGTGTCCTGGACATTGTATGTTACCAAAAATGGAAGGTTCTTGGGATTAGTGGATTAGGCTCCTGTCAGGGTTTCCCATAATTTCTGGATGCGTTGACATTCTTTGTCCTATTGTGCTTCTATGATATAAGCCTAAAAGGGCATCTGGGTTGCTTCAATGCGATGGAGGACCAGGGGCTTCTTAGCTTCTGTACTGTTCGTTGCTAGTGGGATCATCCGTTCATATTCACTCTTTTCCAGTACGAGTTCTTGTTCTGTGTGGTGCGACAGGCCGTTGGATAGTTGGTTCTCGCGTTCGGGGAAGTGTTATACCGTGAAACAGAACTAGTGTAGCAAGAGAACCCTTGGGGTGAGTTTGGTTCGTTGGTGCCTCATGGAATTGAACCTAGCTAAGACTCGTCCGTACGCAAGGTAAAGAGCCTGCCAGTCCTCTAAATAGTGGCGGTTATCGTTTGATTGCCCACACCACAGCCATGCACTCTTGCTCGTTACTATAATAGCGTTGTTCTGTTGGAGTGAGTTTAGTGCTGGCATGGCTAATAATGTGAGGGCCACCGCCTGGGGTGTCCTGGTACAGGACTGTGCAAGTCCAGTACCGCTGGCGTCTCTCTGGAAAATGAAAGGTC
Source organism: Timema bartmani (assembly GCA_902151455.1). Lineage (NCBI taxonomy): Eukaryota > Metazoa > Arthropoda > Insecta > Phasmatodea > Timematidae > Timema > Timema bartmani. The sequence goes on from CABFWB010004636.1 coordinate 47,915, forward strand.
CGGTTATGGTCTCTTTTGAGAAGTTGGAGGCTGTGGAAGGCCATTTTCAACTGTCGAAATGCTTCATTTAGCTCTACGGTCCATTTCCAACAAGAGTTGGTCTTTAAAAGGTTAGTCAGGGGTGTTGTGAGTTTAGCCATCTTTGGTAAGAATTCAAGGAGCCACTTGCAAAGGCCCAGGAGTTGTGGGAGCTGCCTGTGGCTCGTAGGTGTGGACGCATGGGTATTAACCGTGATTGTTTAATGTTAGGGTGCATTTTAATTAGCTGTGATTATATGTCCTAAATATTCTAAGGTGGTTTTCCCTAAGTAAAAGCCGTTCAAGCTTTGTAGTCTGGATTTAGTAAAACTTGCCAGTACCCTGATTTCATGAGCATGGGGGTGAATATCTTGGCGTCACCATTACCCCACAAGGTTTTATGGAGATTCATCGACGTCACCGGCGTCAACAATACCTTCGTTTACCCTCCTGCAGTCAGACTTGCCCTTTTTTTTTCGACATTAGCGAGCTATACTCGGACAAGCTCGGCTCCACAATACCTTGCTCTTATTCTTGATTATGGCACATCTTGTGGTGGAATGACTGCACGGTTTACCGAGGATTTGTTCATTTGTTTTTAGGGTGATTTATGGATTGCGCTCCGGGTTTGTTGGGGAGGTCCATGGGTTGAGAAGACGGCTCGTTGTGAGAATGTCTAGCAGTTTTTCGGTAGATGGAGTACCTAGTGACGTGGTTCTAGACCCCTAATAAGATGATGGGTGGTGTTTCGTCGCCAGGCCGTGCTGCCCATCATGACGTGTCGTTCGTTGACGCCAAAATGTAGATCATGGGACGGTGAGCCCGGATTGTCCTAGTATCAGTGTTTCCCTGAGATCACTCGTGTGACCAGACGGGTGAGGATTGTATTGTGATAGTGAGATGTACTTCGGAAGGGCGGGTGATTACTGCCTTTTTTACTAAGTGTGCGGGAATGGGGAAAGGGTAATATATGCGTGTGATCCTGGTTTGGGAGGTAGCAGAGCCAATTGTGTCAATTAGGGTTAAGAGACATGGCGGCTACAGACGGGGAAAACTTAGAAAATCAGGGAATTTTTGATGACAGGGAATGTAGGGGAATTTAATCAAAAATAAAATAAAAGTCAGGGAATTTAAATACTTGACTGATTCTGCACATAAACATTTAAACAAAAGTGAGAGATTTTGTTTGTTGATGTAAGCAAAATCCATGTCTAGATATTCCACTCTTAACATGAGATGGTTGCACAGGGTTTGCTTTATAACATAATCCCCTAACTGCTGGAGGTTAGGAAAAATCTATATATTTAAACACCTATAGAAGTTCTTTAAAGTTTTCTTTTCATAGTAACATAACCTCCTAACTGCTGAAGGCAAGGACACGTTCTAAATATTAAACACCTCTAGAGCTATTTGAAGTGTTTCTTATAGCAACCTAACACCCCAACTGCCGAAGGCTAGACAAAATTCTGAATATCAAACACCTCTAGGAGCTATCTGAAGTGTTTTTTTCATGGTAACAGGTGGGGAGTGTTGGGAAGTCTGGATCTCCCGGTATTTTGATGGAACCTATGGGAGGTCCAGATACGAACACAAATTTTATTGGTCAAAGATAGCTAAATTTTCTAGTGGACAGCCCCCCCCCCCCCAACCCTGAAAACTAAATTTCCCACCCCCTCGAGTGGAATAGTGTTTCAAGACTTCTCGTGGGAAATATCTAAGTATAAAAGTACAACTTTTTCTTGTTCGGTGTCTCATTACCCGTTCGGGTTGTACGCAAGTGTGCTGGGGGTGAGGAATTGCTTAGCACACCCATTTGGGATTCGAAACCCGATCTTCCCATCGTTGGCAATCCAATCTATTGCGAGATTGATGCCTTTGACAGTTCGGCCACCAAAGTAGTTACAGAATTTCAACCTTTAATAAATAATCTACTAAATAAACCTGCTGTTTGGTCAGGACGAGATTGTTTACAATACTCAATGAGAAACTTCAATAAACTGAAATTAAATACCTTTATCAGCTTGTAAATATAAACCAATTGTAAAAGTGAAAGATAAATACTAGCGTCCTCTATTTAGTAAAGACTCAATCCTGAAAATAAATAATGCTCATAGATATTGTTTTTAAATCACAGAAACGTTTAACTCATTATTTGTACAGAAAACTGCTTTAAAAAACTTAAATAAAATTATGTAGGTTAATTTTATTGCGCAATACCATTTGTTAAAAGAAATTCACATATTTATTAGTTTATTTCATAACTACGACCACAATTCAAGTCCAACCGAATAAGTCGAACACTTTGTGTGTTTCGAGTGTAACAACAGAAACTTTAATAATTGTGAAATTAAATAAGGAAAAGTATTAATTCTTGTTACAAGTACCACTCGAAGTTCTCCCGGCTGCTCGTCAGATAGCTCGGTTCTGACGTCATGCGCATCAGCCGTCTGAATCAATCGCTCGCTCGCACCTATTTTGTGTATTCGTAGTACCATGGGATATATAACAAGAAAAATAACCGCCTGTGAATATATTAGTCAAATAGCTTTAATTTGGCGGGAAGCTTTTATTTTATTTGAGGTTGCCCATTTGACGCGCACTTTCTGAACCGACTGATTATATCAGAACACGAGAATTTCTTAAAGCGAGGGCGAAATTCCCTACCGATTTTGCAGGGAAAGGTATTTTCACATACCTTCCAGGGTTCTTGTACGTACCACAATCGACCTGGGACCAACGGCTTTAATTCCCCTCCAAAGGAAGTTGAGCTACGGATTCTCGTGCTCAAGAAAAATCCGTCACTGGGCTTGAAATCACGAACATCGGGTCCTGAGGCGAGCATTTTACCCCAAGACCACCGGAGTCTGCTAGCGGGATGCTTATTAAACTTTAATATAATTTGATTCTCAAAATTCACTTCATACTATTTAATTTATATTGTTATCACTGTTGACTTCCACACTTTTATTTCTAAGCAATGCTGGTTTTGTTCTACCTCGCATATGAGCATCTGTGCGTTATCAACTTTAATGGTGTTGCGACTGACGCCAAGTTAAGGGCAAGGCGTACACATGAAAATGGCCAGTCAGCAACTATTTAATCATCACTGCGTGCGGATAGATTCGGATGCATGGCACAACTTTTAAGTTCCCGCCAGAAAAAGTTGGCCATTGCGCGGTACTCCCGTGCAAATCAATGTGTTTCATCCGAACAACTGAATAATTACTAAAAAAAAAGTTACTAGTGTGCTCCAAGCCGAGTCCAAACTCTCAGAAGATCCAACCCAGACCTCGCGAATTACAGGATTTTCATTGGTCGCAGTCAAATCTCTAATACTCACCCTGTTAATTAGCAACCTTAAATTATAAAAACAGCCGCGGGATGTTCACAAACAAATTGCGATACATCTGAATGTTTTATTTAATTAGGTTTCAAAACAAGCCGCTTTTCCACAAGTGGTAGTATATCGTCTATTGGTCAGGAATACAACTTGAATTGGACCCTCACTTGAATTAGTTGTGTGTCATGTTTGATGTCCTAGGTTCGACATTAAAAAAGGAATGCATTATTTTAACAAGTGTATAAGCTATAAATAGTGGATCACTGCTTTCAAATCATTACGGTTCACGAGTTAAAAGGGGTCAGACTTGCTATTTTATATTTTTTCCGTACCGTTGTTAAGGTAATGTAATTAATGTATGGGGCTGAAATTTAGAATAACTATACATTCATATGAAGTTTACAGTGTCGGATTAAGGGGAAGGGGGGTTTACAGGGGCTGCAGCCCAGGGTTCCCACTGGTTCAACCTGAACTGTCCCAAGGAACTTCACCAGCTCCTTGTACCCATATAAAGTCTGTAGCCGTCTAAAAAATTTGTATCAGCGACCAGGCCCCCCAAGTGGCCAAACCAAGCCCGGTACCAGGGTAAAAGCGTGGGGTCCCCCTCTTTTTGTACTTTTGTACTACTTAGACTTCAGTGGCAGCGGAACTTTATTTATCTAGAGGGGCACTTAGCAAATAAAATTGTTTTTTAAAGGGTTTTGACTTCCAAGCCAAAGGGGGGCATAGGAACCGTAACCCGGCAAATGTTTGAAAATTGGAAATCTCAAGAAGATAATTGAGGAGACCCTCGTTAAAAATTTCAGAAAATTAAGACATCTTTATGAAATATTTGGAGTAGTTCCCACCCATAAACCTTTTGACATTTTGATACCCCTTGAAGCTATTTATAGTGGTTTTCGCCTGGAAATTGGGTGAAAATAAGATACCAACTATAGGAGCTATTTGAAATGGCCCTTTTAAATTGGATGGCTCTAGAAGCTTTTTTGAAATTGTCTTAGCCTGCTTTTCTTTTTTAATTCGGTGCACCCAAAAGCTAATTAAAATGGACCTCTTTCAGAAAATGTTGGTCTCGAATTGATAACATGTGGTCTCATAATTTTTATAAAAATGCTCAGACGTCTGTGTCTACGAACCATGCCAAAATGGTGGAAGATACCCCAAGAGAAAACTGCAATGACGAAACGAACGAAATCAAGGAAAGATTGAATGAAAGCAAGAAAGCCATAGGTGCACTCAACTCAATATTCTGAAATAATTAAACAAAGAAATACCTATATAAGAGCATCATTCAGAGTATAACAAATATAGAAAAAGTTATTGACCACAGAAATGAACTGCTTAAGGCCATTCGATGGGCAAGCCTCTCAAGAAATACTAGAAACTTGTGAGACTGTAATGTTTTGGTGGTGAATTTAACATTTTTTGGGAAGGCATTAAGGGGTTAAGAATTCGGTGGACCGCCAACACAAGACTCTGCAAAAACTTATCTTATCGTGTTTTTCCTTCAGCAGGAATTGCCGCTTCTTTTCATCTATCAAGGCCTGCAACTTTCTATGTGTACAGCCAAATGTAAGCTTTGTAACTGCGTGTGCTTGACTGTGAGTGGCCCGACTCTCCCACGATGAGCTGCTACGCCAATTACAATTCTGGCAGAGTTCAATGTGGTTTGTTTTTTCCGTCTGACATCTTAGATCATTCGGTAGCGTGTCTGTCTAGTGAGTTAAGGGGTCCCAAATTCGATTCCTGGCGTGGCCGAAAAATTAATCACGGGGGGAAAATGTGAGCAGAAAATATTGTAAAAGAAAGAAAGGGTCAATGTCGCTTGAAGTTTACTTGAGTGAGTCATTAGTTTGGTTAATCCGACACTTTCTCGGCAGGGCTGATATACTGTGTTTTGAAAGTCGGTGTTGTTTCTACAATTGGTACGATTAAAACAAATTTCATAAACAAGATATTTCATCTCTATTTATGAAATTATCAATTAGGTTCCATTATTAAAATTAACGAGTAGAGTTTGGCTATAAAAATTAAATTAATTCTAAATAATGGCATTGTATACTATAAAATGAGATACAATCAGATTATCGGGATATAAAAAGAACAGTATATATGACTAAAAATTATCTGTCTTTACGTATTATAAATATTTTATTCTGTACACCTCAAATGAACGTCTAGTTTTACTAAACTTCAGCCCCATACATTAATTACTTTGCCTTAACAATGGTACGTAAATTTTTTTTTACAAAAAAGTCAAACCCATTTAAAAAACGCACTAAAAATTAAAAAAAAAACTTTTTCTAATCTTTTTAAAATTTTCACTTTTTGGAGTCTGCTCCAAATTAATAACTAAAACAAACCACTACCTACAACCTAAACATTCTATACAAACTGTAGTACACAGGCTTGAATAATGGGGACTTAATTTGTTCAATCACAAGGCAGAGACTGCAACATGAAACAACTAACAACAGTGAGTTTCTCCTCATGAAGAATCTTATCAACAAGAGAAATGCTCGTGAACCAGATGTTCATTGTTATGTTTCTGTTTGATGCTTCTAGTGATTCCAACAATTGTTCAAGTTTGTAAATAAGTTGTAGGTACCTAATTGTTTAAGTTATTTTGGCCCCTGCATCAAAATATGAACATTTTAAGGAGATTAGAAAAAGTATTGTTTTAGTGTGTTTTTTAAGTTGGTTTGATTTTTTGTAAAAAATAAATATCTTAAAAATTTTAGTTTTATTTTAAAAATATGGATATCCCTACAAAAAACTCACCTCTTATGGAAAAATGCCTTGAACGCGAGAAACCTGCGTTTTGATAAAAAAAAGAAAAAATAATAAGAAAAGGAATGCAGAGAAACAACGTAAAGAGACTCATACACAGCGTGATCTGAGGCTCTCTGAAATGCGTGAATATATTACCTGCCGTAACCTCACACAGTTGTATGTGTTGTCTGCCGTAACCTCACACAGTTGTATGTGTTATCTGCCGTAACCTCACACAGTTGTTTGTGTTATCTGCTGTAACCTCACACAGTTGTTGCATATGTTGTCTGCTGTAAACTCACACAGTTGTATCTTATGTTATCTGCTGTAACCTCACACAATTGTTGCATGCGTTGTCTGTTATAACCTCACACGGTAACCTCACACATTTGTTGCATATGTTGTCTGCTGTAACCTCACACATTTGTTGCATATGTTGTCTGCTGTAACCTCACACAGTTGTATCTTATGTTGTCTGCTGTAACCTCACACATTTGTTGCATATGTTGTCTGCTGTAACCTCACAAGTTGTTTGTGTTATCTGCTGTAACCTCACACAGTTGTTGCATATGTTGTCTGCTGTAACCTCACACAGTTGTATCTTATGTTATCTGCTGTAACCTCACACAATTGTTGCATGCGTTGTCTGTTATAACCTCACACGGTTGTATGTGTTATCTGCCGTAACCTCACACAGTTGCATGTGTTATCTGCCGTAACCTCACACAGTTGCATGTGTTATCTGCCGTAACCTCACACAGTTGTATCATGTGTTGTCTGCCGTAACCTCACACAGTTGTATCATGTGTTGTCTACTATAACCTCACAAACTTGTTGCATGCATTGTCTGCTGTAACCTCACAAACTTGTTGCATGCATTTTCTGCTGTAACCTCACAAACTTGTTGCATGCGTTGTCTGTTATAACCTCACACGGTTGTATGTGTTATCTGCCGTAACCTCACACAGTTGTATGTGTTATCTGCCGTAACCTCACACAGTTGTATCTTATGTTGTCTGCCGTAACCTCACACAGTTGTATCTTATGTTGTCTGCTGTAACCTCACACACTTGTTGCATGCGTTGTCTTGTGAAATAATGGATTGATTCTCTGCTGTAGCAATTCCCTTACAATGTAAATTGCGGGTCATTTTGTTTTTATGGAACAAAGGTACGCAATTCAATTGAAATGAGATACCAAGTTTGGAAAACTTACAATAATTTCATCTTGCTAAATAATGTTATGTAGACATTGATGTTTGATCACAAATCTATATATTATGTGATGAGTCCTTCATGAATTACTTTAGAGGTACATACAATGAATTACACAATATGTAAATCACCCTAAAATACTTCTTCCCTTGTGTGTACTTGATTTGTAATTATATTATGCTGAGCTTTTATTAAACTATTACTGGTCCTGGAAACCTATCATTCCTGTATTCACCATTGTTCCTGTCCGAGGTGTGAACGATGTTCCTTTCCGAGGTGTGAACAATGTCCTTGTCCGAGGTGTGAACGATGTTCCTGTCCGAGGTGTGGACAATGTTCCTGTCCGAGGTGTGAACAATGTCCTTGTCCGAGGTGTGAACGATGTCCCTTTCCGAGGTGTGAACGATGTCCCTTTCCGAGGTGTGAACGATGTCCCTGTACGAGGTGTGAACGATGTTCCTGTACGAGGTGTGGAAAGTGTTTAAAATGGACAGAAACTGTGCGTTACATTTACGGTGATAGATTGCGCCTGTACCTTGTGTTGTATGTCTTGTAGCAGGTCTGACCAGGCCGCCCATGTACCCATTCACCACCGGCCAGTACCCGTACCCCATGCTCAGTCCGGAGATGTCGCAGGTCGCCGCCTCCTGGTGAGTACCAAAAAGTAGAATAACTAATTTCAACATTCACCTTCAGCTCAGGCTGACCTCGTATTGCATCAGTCAGTAACAAGACACTAATATCTCTCCCAGTCTCCCTAGTGTAATATCAGTCAGTAACAAGACACTAATATCTCT
>CABFWB010004637.1:0-37967 GCA_902151455.1 Timema bartmani
CTATGAAACAAGGACCGAGCTGCCAACCCTCTCTGGACAGGTGACACTGTACTATGAAACAAGGACCGAGCTGTCAACCCGGACAGGTGAACGCGGTAGACATGTGGAATCTATGTCGACGTAACCACCTCATCTTATGTTTTATGGGGACTACACGAGATCTAATTATAGCATCTATTTATAGTTGAATTTGCTCCACAACTCTGTTTGGGCGCCTGGCCCCATAACGCGCGCTAAATGCTGTCAGACGACGCTCGGTATTCAGTGAGCCTCGCTAAGGTCTCTAATCGGATTCACCCCTCCCTTGTTGCTTGGACGAGCCGGGAGTTGAAGCAGGACTCTGGTGTTGTGATAGAGGGTAAGAATACTGATAATCCATATGATGCTAGAGCTGTTACATCTTCTCTTGACCATGTATTATGCTAGAGCTGTTACATCTTCTCTTGACCCTATATTATGCTAGAGCTGTTACATCTTCTCTTGACCATGTATTATACTAGAGCTGTTATATCTTCTCTTGACCCTATATGATGCTAGAGCTGTTATATCTTCTCTTGACCCTAGATGATGATAGAGCTGTTATATATTCTCTTGACCATGTATTATGCTAGAGTTGTTATATCTTCTCTTGACCCTATATGATGATAGAGCTGTTACATCTTCTCTTGACCCTATATGACGCTAGAGCTGTTATATATTCTCTTGACCATGTATTATGCTAGAGCTGTTATATCTTCTCTTGACCCTATATGATGCTAGAGCTGTTATATCTTCTCTTGACCCTATATGACGCTAGAGCTTCTTTTAATCTATGCTAATATTAGCTCTTTTTATTTTATCTATTAGCAGCTTACCCGCATCGGTGGCGTAGTTAGCTAAAGCGTTAGTTTCGTGTTGAGCTAGACTGGCGAGGTTGGGGAGATGGAGGTTCGAAACTTGGTCGGGTGAACTGGGGATGGGTTTTCCCTAGATGGTTTTACACTCTCCCTCCACGCAAATGCGAGTTCACTTCCTCTAAATTCAACCTTCCCAATCACTAATCCATTAGTGTTTAGTACTTAAGCGTATAAACCGAACGGTTAGTAAGACGCCGTGCTAAGTATTAATTATTTATCAGCATCGTGCCTTATCTTACTAACCATTCGGGATTTACGCATATGTACTAAATACGCTAATGTGGTATGGATGAGAGAGGTTGAATTGACAGTTGAAGTGTGTCCACATTTACGTGGTAGGAGAGCGGAAAAACATATTTTAGGAAAAATCAGTCTCATTACACCCGACCGGTATTAGAACCTTTGATCTCCCTGTCATTGGCAGTCCAGTCTATTGAGAGAGGTACGCCTTGAACCATTCGAACACCAAAGTGAGTCACATATATATATATATGTATGTATAAATTTACATATATATATATATATATTATAGGCCTAACTACGCTAATTTTGTAGGGATGAGAAAGATAGAATGTAGAGAAAAGGTATCCGTATTTGCGTGGGGGCAAACTGAAAAGCAACCTAGGGTACCGTAAATGTTCGCTAACGGAATGTGGTGACCCTCTCTGTTGGCCGCGTGGTCTAACGCGCCAATCTCATGTTGGACTAGACTGCCGAAGACGGGCGAACTGAGGGTGGTTCTTCCTAAATGGTTTTCCACTCTTCCACGCAAACGTGAGTGCATTTCCCTCTCAATTAAACATTTCTAATCCCTAAACCATCAGTGTAATTAGTACATACCTGCGTATAACCCGACCGGTTAGTAAGCCGTGGGGTAAAAAAAAAAAAAGTGGAGGCTTGTACCAACATACTTTCAGACAATTATTCGTCATCTTTGATGTGTGGTAGCTTACCGACACTTTTTTAAATTTATTTGAGGTATTTAACGTGCACTTTATGAACCGACTGACATCAGGACACAATTTATGAACTACCTTAAATCTAGAACAGATACAATATCCATCCCCCCCCCTCCCCCTGGCGGTTAATTCATCAGTTATGAAAGCGTAAACCCACATTTTACAAATGATTAATTGTTCGGCCATGCGAGAAATCGAATCCGGAACTCTTAGCTCAGTAGACAGACTCACCCGACTGAGCTAAGGTGTTGGACTTTACCGCCTCTAGGCGGAACAATGTTATTCGCTGTGCACGACAGATAGTCGTACATGAACACGGATATGTTATCCACACTCACGTGATTCATAGCGAATATCGCATGTGTGGAGCCGGCTTCACATGTCACCTTGATGACTGGCGGTTCCTCGGCCCCTTATGACTCTGGCTTCACATGTCCTGTATCTATGAAGAGCGGGTTGCTGTCCTGGTCACTGTAGGTTTTTGGGATCGTGCAGTTTCTCTATCAACGCAAGGACTGGACGTCCTTGATGCGTGGTCGTGTGAAGGTTCCTGAACTGCGGCTAGTCGCCCCAAGCGATGTCTTATTGTGGGAGCTACCCTTCACGTGGCACACCTGCTTCCGTTACTCTGCCCCCTACCACCTCGTCAACGTCCTTACTTGCTTACTCTCCACCATCTACACCTGATACCTCTCCACCGCCCCTACCTGCTAAGCTCTCCATCATTTCCACCCGCTAACCTCTCCACCATCTCCATCTGCTTGCTCTCCAACATCCCCACCTGCTTACTCTCCACTATCTCCATCTGCTTGCTCTCCAACATCCCTACCTGCTTACTCTCCACTATCTCCATCTGCTTGCTCTCCAACATCCCTACCTGCTTACTCTCCACTATCTCCATCTGCTACATCTCCACCATCTTTTCCTCCTACTTTCTATTATCAGGTCACCTACCACTTGCTATACTCTACTACATAAACCTTCATCAGCCAGTTAGTCTGCAGACACCCTCCATCTCCATCAACCAACACACTATTACACATGTATATAATCAACCACCACACTATTACACATGTATATTATCAACCAACACACTATTACATATATCTGTACCATCAACCAACACACTATTACACATGTATATCATCAACCATCACACGATTACATATATCTTTACCATCAACCATCACACTATTACACATGCCTAACATTAATCAACACAGTTTCAGTTGAACGCTATGCAAGGCTGCTAACAAGCACTGTGTGTGTGAATACCTAAACAATACATTTATTTTAAGACCGGATAATAAAGTTTTGTCAAGGACATCTTACAATAATAATTATTAGGCTCCACAGTAATTAATGATACTTGCTCAACCAACTGAACTAAGCTCCAATTCTCTTATGAATGGACATATCTTATAGTTAGAACAGTTACTAGATCTAACTTTCACGTATCCATACGTCAAGTCATGTGATCTGTAGTTGTTATTTTTGATAGATATTATCAAGATCTATAGACTAACATTAATAATAATAGTAAAATGGTGTCAATGCTGGCCGTATAAAATATGTTTGTATTTTCTGATTTTTCCAAATTACCCTCGCAAAGAAATCAAAGCATACCCAATATTCGAGTAGAGTTTGTTAACTGTGTTTTGATATCAAACACTAGACTTTGTTCTCCTAAAACGATTCAAGGGTTGGTAAGCGGTCATGTAACATGACCCGCCCCGGTGACGTCAACCATTCTGACCTACTTCTCACTAAATATAGACAAGGATCGATGAACAGGGGAACTGGGATCGACTACCTGCAAGGTCGTCCATGGCTTGGATGCCTCTCAATAGTATTCATTAAAATTACAGGTGATACTCTACATTCATATATCTATCTAACTTCTGCTTCTCGATATATCGAGATACTCCTCTTCATGAAGAGCTATCATGTGTGAAGGTACTCCTCTTCATGAAGAGCTATCATGTGTGAAGGTACTCCTCTTCATGAAGAGCTATCATGTGTGAAGGTACGTCTCTTCATGAAGAGCAATCTTGTGTGAAGGTACTTCTCTTCATGAAGAGCTATCTTGTATGAAGGTACTTCTCTTCAAGAAGAGCTATAATGTATGAAGGTACTTGTCTTCATGAAGAGCTATATAGTGTGTGTGAAGGTACTCTTCCTGAAGAGCTATAGTGTGTGTGAAGGCACTCCTCTTCATGAAAAGCTATGATGTGTGAAGGTACTCCTCTTCCTGAAGAGCTATGATGTGTGTGAAGGCACTCCTCTTCATGAAGAGCTATCATGTGTGAAGGTACTTCTCTTCATGAAGAGCTATCATCTGTGAAGGCACTCCTCTTCATGAAGAGCTATCATGTGTGAAGGTACTTCTCTTCATGAAGAGCTATAATGTATGAAGGTACTTGTCTTCATGAAGAGCTATAGTGTGTGTGAAGGTACTCTTCCTGAAGAGCTATAGTGTGTGTGAAGGCACTCCTCTTCATGAAGAGCTATGATGTGTGAAGGTACTCCTCTTTCTGAAGAGCTATAGTGTGTGTGAAGGCACTCCTCTTCATGAAGAGCTATCTTGTGTGAAGGTACTTCTCTTCATGAAGAGCTATCATCTGTGAAGGTACTCCTCTTCATGAAGAGCTATCATGTGTGAAGGTACTTCTCTTCAAGAAGAGCTATAATGTATTAAGGTACTTGTCTTCATGAAGAGCTATAGTGTGTGTGAAGGCACTCCTCTTCATTAAGAGCTATAGTGTGTGTGAAGGCACTCCTCTTCATGAAGAGCTATATTGTGTGAAGGTACGTCTCTTCATGAAGAGCTATCTTGTATGAAGGTAATTCTCTTCATGAAGAGCTATCATGTGTGAAGGTGCTTCTCTTCAAGAAGAGCTATAATGTATGAAGGTACTTGTCTTCATGAAGAGCTATAGTGTGTGTGAAGGCACTCATATTCATGAAGAGCTATAGTGTGTGTGAAGGCACTCCTCTTCATGAAGAGCAATCTTGTGTGAAGGTACTTCTCTTCATGAAGAGCTATCATCTGTGAAGGTACTCCTCTTCATGAAGAGCTATCATGTGTGAAGGTACTTCTCTTCAAGAAGAGCTATAATGTATGAAGGTACTTGTCTTCATGAAGAGCTATAGTGTGTGTGAAGGCACTCCTCTTCATGAAGAGCTATAGTGTGTGTGAAGGCACTCCTCTTCATGAAGAGCAATCTTGTGTGAAGGTACTTCTCTTCATGAAGAGCTATCATCTGTGAAGGTACTCCTCTTCATGAAGAGCTATCATGTGTGAAGGTACTTCTCTTCAAGAAGAGCTATAATGTATGAAGGTACTTGTCTTCATGAAGAGCTATAGTGTGTGTGAAGGCACTCCTCTTCATGAAGAGCTATAGTGTGTGTGAAGGCACTCCTCTTCATGAAGAGCAATCTTGTGTGAAGGTACTTCTCTTCATGAAGAGCTATCATCTGTGAAGGTACTCCTCTTCATGAAGAGCTATCATGTGTGAAGGTACTTCTCTTCAAGAAGAGCTATAATGTATGAAGGTACTTGTCTTCATGAAGAGCTATAGTGTGTGTGAAGGCACTCCTCTTCATGAAGAGCTATAGTGTGTGTGAAGGCACTCCTCTTCATGAAGAGCAATCTTGTGTGAAGGTACTTCTCTTCATGAAGAGCTATCATCTGTGAAGGTACTCCTCTTCATGAAGAGCTATCATGTGTGAAGGTACTTCTCTTCAAGAAGAGCTATAATGTATGAAGGTACTTGTTTTCATGAAGAGCTATAGTGTGTGTGAAGGCACTCCTCTTCATGAAGAGCTATCATGTGTGAAGGTACTTTTCTTCATGAAGAGCTATCATCTGTGAAGGTACTCCTCTTCATGAAGAGCTATCATGTGTGAAGGTACTTCTCTTCATGAAGAGCTATAATGTATGAAGGTACTTGTCTTCATGAAGAGCTATAGTGTGTGTGAAGGCACGCCTCTTCATGAAGAGCTATAGTGTGTGTGAAGGCACTCCACATCATGAAGAGCTATAGTGTGTGTGAAGGTAATTCTCTTCATGAAGAGCTATCTTGTGTGAAGGTACGTCTCTTCATGAAGAGCTATCTTGTGTGAAGGTACTTCTCTTCATGAAGAGCTACCTTGTGTGAAGGTACTTCTCTTCATGAAGAGCTACCTTGTGTGAAGGTACTTGTCTGCAGCGAGAATCAACGAACCGTGCCTTTTTTCTCGACAGTTCTTGAGTAGGCAACTGACACGCTCTCTTTTAACATTAATTTACTTTTGAATAAGACCCATCGTTTCGTTCAAAAAAAGGTTAAAATGTATGTCTAGTCATGAATTCAATTATTTGGACCTTAGATATCTAAATGCCTAATGGGCACAAACCTCTGATCTCAAACAACTATGAGCAGTTTATAAAATGTCATTAGACAAATTATTTCTTCCCCTAGCTCTCCCATTATTCCTGTTGTCCGAGTTAAGCTTGTTTACATTAATCCAAGGAGAGTTGCGGTGTTGTTTGCTATGCACGAACCTGCAAAGAAAGACGAGCTGCATTGCCATCGATCGGCAAGTACACACAATACTGCTGCAGTGTTCGTCGCACCTGGGACTACAGTCGGCCTTGCTAGCCAGAATAAACACACCCCACATCACCGATTGTACGTCTGTCGAACATTCACAGCAATAGCCCACATCTTTTCTCTAAATAGTTTAAAGACTATAATATACGTCTATCGGGCAGGTACAGGGTTGTACAAATATATTAAGATACCTGCTTATTATTATTATTATTATTATTATTACCGCGTCTTACTACCCGTTCGGGTTATACGCACTTACGCTAATGTGTAATGCTAGAGTGATTGTGAGATGAAATGGAGGACCTACAGTTTAACGTGGGATCCGAACCACGGTGGAGGCCTGGCATTCCACACATTCACAAGTTGTGATTAATACACGTCTTGTCAGAGGTGAAGGAAGGGTTTGGCAATCAGATAAATCTTTGCCGGGACCGAGGATTGAACCCCGGGCCCCTAGCACAGAAGTCCGACACCTTACCCCCTAGACCACCAGGTCACCTCCTGCTTAGTGATATTTTAACACTTGGTTCACATAAAACTGGATTTTAAAATAAAGCTAAAACATTTTTCCGTGTTTCATTACGAAATAATATACTTATAAACCGACTGATTGTATCAGTACACGAGAATTTCTAATAGCGAGAGTGAAAGGCTCTACCAATTTTGCCGGATAGGTATTTTCACAAATACCTTCTATGGTTCTTTTACATGCCACATTCTACCGACGTCTTTACTTCCTCTCCGAAGGAAGTTGTGCTACGGATTTTTATCGCTAAAGAAAAATCCTGTGACCACGGCTGGGTTTGAAGCCCCATACCTTGGATCCTGAGGGCGAGCTTTTTACCACAAGACAACATTCGATATTGTTAAAATGTTTTATGATTTAGCATTAAAAAAAATCAACACAATATGGTATCGATCGACTATCATATACAGTTCAATTTCCATAAGAAGGGTCTTCTATGACAACTAGAATAGTTACTATATCTACTTTCACGTATTCATACGTCAAGTCCTGTGATCTGCTGTCACTTTTTATAGATATAATCATTACCTTAAAAGTGACACTAATAGAATAATAAAATGTTATCAATTTTGATCGCAAAACTTATGTTGTGTTTTATATGGCTTTTTATATGAAAATGGAACTGTAGGCCTTGTTGTGTTGTTTGACATATATTTATATGATATATATCGTTAAGGTCACACGTACGAGTGTTTACACACATTTTGACTTTTGAGCTATTGTTGGATTTGGGGTACATATTAATTAATTAAATACACACAGAATAATTCAAGAATCAATGAAAGAATAATAAAAATGTTTATATTTTAGATTCGAATTAATACGACAAACTACTAGAACATTATTAGATTAAAAAACAGCTCCAGTGACCGAACGGTATAAGGCGTCACTCTCATGTTGGGCTAGCCTGCTAATGATGAGGAGATAATAAGTAGCACCGCGTCTTACTACCCGTTCGGGTTATACGCCTAAGTACTAATTACACTAATGGATTAGGAATGGGTAGGGTTGAATTTAAAGGAAGTGAACCCGCATTTGCGTGGAGGGAGAGTGGAAAACCATTTAGGAAAAACCTCCCCCAGTTAACGCAAATGCGTGTGCACTTCATCTAAATTAAAACTTCCTACCATTAGCGTAATTAGTACATAGGCGTATAACTTGAACGGGTAGTAAGACGCGGTGTTAAAAAAAAACCCAGCAGTTACTTTTCTTCCTAACAAAATCAAGATATAGTAAAACGCGGAGATGGAAAAAAAACAAAGATAAATAGATTATATAAAACTCATCATTACTTGTAATGTCGACACAGTCCTCGATAACTTTTTACACTTAATTTAACTAATTGTTGGTATCATCTTTGTGTAGAATATAAACCAGGGGTCGGCAACCTATGGGACGCGTGCAAAGAGTGGCACGCGGAACGATTTTCAATGGCACGCTGAGTGATTTGAATAAAAATAGTACAAAACTTTTATTATTCACTAAAGCCATTGATATGAGTAGTAATTTTACTAACGTGTTTTATGTTTCAATGGTTCAATTGTTTTTTTCCAAAATTTCAAAATAATGTTTTCAGAACTTTTTGAATTCTGCAAAACACTTTTGTATTTATTCTGATTTATATTAAAATATTAAATATACAAGAAACAGTAGTTATTTAATGTATTCGATTTAGAAACTTGTTGTTACATTTACATTTTACAAGATCAACTTAAATTTGTTGTAATAGTTGTACTAGTTAAGTAGTATTAAAATATAAACGATTTGGGTGGGCCTAGGTTGGTCGGCAGGCTGAGCGACTTTGCGATATTACCTCGGCATAACACCAATAAAAAGTTACCGACCCCTGCTATAGACCTTATTGTTGTCACTTAGGTTAGGTTACTTTTGCACATAACATTCTGATGTACACTTCTATTCACCTGAAAGGTAGCAGGCTTACCTTGGCGGATTACACTCTTACCCTCTCCTATAAGCAGAGCCCTGCGTTTGTGGAGATCGCGATAGTTCGCAAATGTAAGATATGGCATTTTTTCTTTCAGATGTTCACATTTCAGGTTACCCTGATTGCAAATATATGCTCAGAATTGTCGCGATAATTCGCGAAATCGGCGTTTTAGCGCGATATTAGCGATTTTAAACGATGTCCGCGATAATCGCTATTTAGTCGCGATTTTCGGCATTCGCGCTAATATTTTGGGGTTGCAGTTTGGTGATGTTGAGTAGTTATTTTGTATTTTTCTAGCCTAAATTGAGATTTAAAAATATAATCACAATTTTTGTGAAGTAACAAGATGATTTTTGTGTAATATTTTGTTTTTGTGACTTGTATATACTTTTCCCGGACCAGCTGCCGCTAAATCTTACTTTTTTAATAAGTTGACAGCACATTTTTTTGCGGACTAGTGTTTTTTACCGTTTTGTCCAAACAAAATGTAATTTTTGGTTTTCATTTCAATATGTTTAGTTTACCTGTTTCAAACATTGTCCTGGAAGTCTAGTTTTAACCCAACAAAGTCACCTTAATCACGAAAGTTTGGTAAAAACAATTTTTTAACGCTTTTGTTTTAATTCGATAATTTCGTCGCAAAAATAGGATTTTTGTAATTCACCGCTTATTCACCGCTTTTGGCAAACTTAAAAACGAAATTGGGCATTTTTATTCACCATAAAAGCAGGGCTCTGCCTATAAGCTATACCATAGTCATAGTGGAATAATGCAAGATAAGGTTGATGATACCTTTCATGGGAAACAAAGGTTACATTATCCACTCCTTGTGGTCACCAAACTGGACTACATCACACACGTTACTACAACCTTACACCAAGTATACAGTACACTACAGTAGTCTACACGCACGTAACACCGCGAGATAAACTAACCTATACTCCATTCACGGTAGGAATTCCTCTCTGAAAGGTCTTTTTTCCTACCAATATCCTACTATATAATAGATTTCCGGTAAGGAAAAAGACCTTTCAGAAAACAATTCTTACGCTGAACAGACTTTATACTCATTGCACTAGCCATGGTGCAGTTGACCAAGTGCCATCCATTACACAGGCTGGGAATCAAAAGATCCAATAATTATCCTCATGACTGTCATTTTTCTATCTTATGAATGGCAGGAGACAGTGGTATTCTACCTGGTGTTTGTTGACAGGTGTCTAATATACAGTGTTTGTCGACAGGTGTTGGTGTTGCGACCAGTACAAGATGGTGACACTAGGCTGGTAAAAGCGATGGTAAGTAGTCCAAAACACCCAAAACGTATTAACAACCAGCTGCCATGTCATCGTACACTGGCGCAGCCAAGGGGGTAGGGGGGTTCGGGGTTGAACCCCCCTCCCCCCAGGCCACGCTACCCACCTACCTCTTTCTCGTCCCTAAATATGTTGAGATCATACATGAGGAACTCTACAAGTGAAGACAGACTTAATGGGCTTCATGTACAACATCTAGAGGTGTCAGTTACGGACCCGTGTGGAAAAATGCCAGATCTGGCCCATATCTGAATATATCTAGCCCAGATATGGACCAGTTCTGGCCAGATATGATCTTTCCACACGGGGAGGATGAAGTTCTCAATGAACTTTCTATGAAGCCAAGCAAAATTAACATAAGACTAAAGTGAATTAGTTCAAAAGTGATTTTGTGAGTTAAGAGTTAGTCCAAGTTGCTTTTTTGAATTTTCCGATTTTAGCTCATAAAATAATTTTATAAATCAAATTTCCAAAATACAATTCATTGAAACTTGCATGTTTGTGTATTCTAGCAGTATGCACAGATACAAATTTGTTCATAAAAACTTAATAGTCATAATAATTACAGAATTATGACAATTTTTTCTATAAATTTTAAATTTATTTAGGATATTATTGTATTTCTTTTGATGCATTTGGATTTTGCAGTACTTAAATTTTCAAATTTTCCCGCGGGGAAAACCAAATGGACCCCGCTTAGTTGGTCAGTGAAACTACCTTTCCCCTCACTCCCCTGCGCCAGTGTCATCATAGACCCATTTTACTAGCAAATTTTATCTATTAGTACAACACAAGTCAGCGTTATGTTTATATTGTTTCTGAGAGTGTGTGTTTATTTAAATATATATGCATACAAACATACGTAAACTTACACACACACACACACACACACACACACACACACACACACACACACACAAGTTGAATATAAATAAATAGTACGGCGCACCGCACGGACTTTCTCTCGCTCATATCTTAAAATATACATTTACTAAAAACTCGTAAGATTTGTGAAACGAAATAGTAGTTCTCTACATTTTTATGAGAACATTACATCAAAGATTATAAAATAAAAATAAATGGTACGGAACTCTGCACGAACTTTCTCGCTCTATTGTTTAAAAATGGAGATATTTACTCAAAACTCGTAATATATGTAAAACGAAATAATATACACTAGACAAACCCAAGCATACATTGCACTATATTTATGTAAAACTTTTTTTTAGTCCCGGTTTTAAATTTTATAATTTTATTTTTAAAGAATTAATGTCCTCATTTGTATATTTGCACCGATAAAAAAGATCAATATTGGGTCCACAAGGGGTCAACACTTCATATTAAAATTTCGACTTCCGGTTAAAATTTTCGACATTTTATTAGGTGTTGCACATCTTCATGTCAATCGCATTGCTATTAAATCCCTCATTTATAAATTTTGACCAATAAAAAATGTAAATATTGACTATTGAGTATAAAATGGAGATATATCATTGTTGTACAAACATTTCTCCTGAGAGGTTTAAGGAAAAATGACATAAATTTGTTGAGAGACTTACTTATCTACTTACTTATATTTAATTACTCTATGGCATTGGAGAATTATTGCGTTAAAACTTAAGTAATATCTCTTTACAACTAAAGCTCAACAAAATTTTATGTATTAATATATATTTGACAATATCTTGGAAACTGTTGGTTTTATAAAAATATATTTCAAATAAAAGTTTTTTATTTTTAATAGTACTACAATTTTGCAATGGTAAGTTATTTAGTATCGCAAATAGTTGCGGAGATACGGAATTTCCGTTTCTGTAAAGTACCCTAAAAGTTATTTTCACGGGAAAATGAAATTAGCCTGTTTATTTATAATCTTAATCATCGCCGATATACGAATTTACATCAAAATCGATTTTTTATCTTTTAGCGTTTTATTAAACTACTCTTAATTTTGGGGTTAAAAAGACACACAGACAGACGGAATTGCAAATACCACTTTTTAGGGTTCGGGGGGTCATGAGACGCCGACATACATCAACATTTCAGGTTAGTTTTTTTTTACGGTCGCAATACTTTACCTTTTGTGTTCGAAAAGTTATAAAATATAAATATTTGCGTATAGCTTGAAAGTTATTGGTTTTATAAAAATATGCTTCAAATAAAATATTTGTATTATAAATAGATCTACATATTTGTAATGATAAGTAATTTCGTATCTCAAGTAGTTTCGGAGATATGATAAAAAAATGATAATTTACGCATCAGACCGGAGCCCTTAAAGTCATTTTGCCGAAATATTGAGGGTATCTATTCTGTTTGGAATATTTATAAATGTTTAGAAATGAAATTTAATCAAAATCGTTAGAGCCGATTTTGAGAAAATCGACTTTTTCTCTTTTTGCCCTTCAGTAAACTACCCTTAATTTTAGGGTTGGATATCCAATTCCAAAAATCCCTAGGGGAAACTCTATAAAAACCATAGATACCAAGTTTTAGCCCAATCGGTAAAATAATTTAGGCTCTAGTTGGAGGTATTGACAAACAGACAGACAGACGGAAATTCAAAAACCACTTTTTCGGATTCGGAGGGTCATGAAACGTCGAGTTCGATTTTTTTGATGATCACAAAGATCTTTGTCCACCAAATTCATTTTCAAAGACCTGAATTAAAAAGTATAAATATTTGACTATAGCTCAGAAATTATTGGTTCTAAAAATATATATTTCAAATAAAAGATTTTCATCTTTAATAGTAATACAGTTTTATAATGATAAGTTTTTTGTATCTCAATAGTTGCGAGGAAATGATGAAAGTTGGAAAATTTTCCACATGCAAAGTAGCCTCAAAGTCATCTTCATGAGAAAATGAGTATTGCCTTCTTGTTTATGATCATATACACTGTATAGATATAAAATTTAATCAAAATCGTTAGAGCGGATTTCGAGAAAATCGAGTTTTTATGTTTTATTGCCCGTCAGTAAACTACCCTTAATTTTAGGGTTCGATGTCTAATTAAAAAAAACCTTCGGGGGGTTTGAGTTTGAACAGAATCGGTAAAAAGGTTTCGGCTTTAGCCTGAGGTACAGACAGACGCATTTTCAGTACTTCCCAAGTACATGTGCTCTCTCCCAGATGGTGTGGGTGGGAGACACTAATCAAAGAGGCTGGGTGCGCGCGCACTGCTTCGGACGAATGAGATAACAATCACTTCAGGAGCAACTATTATGTTACCAACTTCCTCAAGGTACAATCTGTGTCTCACGCCTGCAACGGCAAGGTACGAGCCCCGCCCAACACCTGTGAGGCTAGGGTTGCCAATAGGACCAGAGCAAGGCGATATCAAATGCTAGCAACAGCGTTCCAAACGATAAAAACAAAAAGTTTGTATATCCTTAATCAAACTTTATTTTTATCAGGTATACTATTTAGTTTTTTGGCTACACTTGTTATAACATACTGTTTTTTTTAAGTCTCAAGTTGTTTTTAAGTATGTTCCAATGGATGTTATTTCTTTTGTAAAATAAAAATATTTATTTATTATAAAAGAGTTGACATCACCTTTAATAAAATGTCTGCTATTAGTTATTACAATACATTACACTTTTATCAAAGTTTGACCAATAAATCTGATTTCAAAATTAGACACCAAATTATGTCAAAAATATTAACAAATGAGCCATAAAACTTTTTAAAATTCGGTTACCAAAGATGTTTTATTAATTAAAAGAAAAAACAACACACTTATGCTAAAAACTAAGTGTGAGGTTTGTGTCTTAATTGTGGACTGTTACATTTTTAACTGCAGGTTAAACTTTCAAATTTCGCCTTTTTCTTTGATAAAACCCTGAAACATGTTCTATAGGATAAATCTTTTATAAATTGTTTATAAAATATATTTTTATGAAAGATATTTGATGGATTATAAAAGTTACATAAAATTGATTTGATAAACGAACTTTTATAAAGAAATGTGATAGTTTAGTAACGCCGAAAGTAGTGCTTTAACGCCGACTAGATCTATTGTTAATGAAAGCTGCGAAGAAGATGAAAAATACGATTTGTAATGGTGTTGATATAAAAAAAAATCTCCTGGAATTATTTATGAAATAGTTTCAACTCTTACAGTTCTAGGATTACAATATTCATCAAGAAAATATATCTTTAATCTTTGAAATGCAATCATTAGGATTTCATTGTTACAAAGATGTACTGTATATTTCAAGAGTAAATTCGATAACTTTCTGCTTTAAGTTGCGCTAAAATAATATTTAGACCTAGCACAAAAAACCATCTCCCAGCTTTGTATTAAGATATAGAGCTAGCACAAGGAGCTATATCCCAGCTTTGTACTAAGATATAGAACCAGTACAAGGAACTATATCCAAGTTGTGCATTTATATAGAGCCAGTACAAGGAACTATATTCCAGTTGTGCGTTAATATAGAGCCAGTACAAGGAACTGTATTCCAGTTGTGCGTTAATATAGAGCCAGTACAAAGAACTATATCTCAGTTGTGCGTTAATATAGAACCAGTACAAGGAACTATATCCCAGTTGTGTATTAAAATAGAGTCAGCACAAGGAACTATATCTCAGTTGTGTATTAATATAGAGCCAGCACAAAGAACTATATCCCAGTTGTGTATTAATATAGAGCCAGCACAAGGAACTATATCCCAGTTGTATATTAATATAGAGCCAGCACAAGGAACTATATCCCAGTTGTGTATTAATATAGAGCCAGCACAAGGAACTATATCCAAGTTGTGCATTAATATAGAGCCAGCACAAGGAACTATACCCCAGTTGTGTATTAATATAGAGCCACCACAAGGAACTATATTCCAGCTATGCATTAATATAGATCCAGCACAAGGAACTATACCCCAGTTGTGTATTAATATAGAGCCAGCACAAGGAACTATATCCCAGTTGTGCGTTAATATAGAGCCAGCACAAGGAACTATATCCCAGTTGTGCAATAATATAGAGCCAACACAAGGAACTATATCCCAGTTGTGTATTAATATAGAGCCAGCACAAGGAACTATATCTCAGTTGTGTATTAATATAGAGCCAGCACAAATAACTATATCCCAGTTGTGTATTAATATAGAGCCAGCACAAGGAACTATATCCCAGTTGTGCGTTAATATAGAGCCATCACAAGGAACTATATCCCAGTTGTGCGTTAATATAGAGCCAACACAAGGAACTATATTCCAGTTGTGCGTTAATATAGAGCCAACACAAGGAACTATATCCCAGTTGTGCATTAATATAGAGCCAGCTCAAGGAACTATATCCCAGTTGTGCGTTAATATAGAGCCAACACAAGGAACTATATCCCAGTTGTGTATTAATATAGAGCCAGCACAAGTAACTATATCCCAGTTGTGCGTTAATATAGAGCCAACACAAGGAACTATATTCCAGTTGTGTATTAATATAGAGCCAGTACAAGGAACAATATCCCAGTTGTGTATTAATATAGAACCAGTACAAGAAACTATATCCCAATTGTGCATTAATATAGAGCCAGCAAAAGGAACTATATCCCAGTTGTGCGTTAATATAGAGCCAGTACAAGGAACTATAGCCCAGTTGTGCATTAATATAGAGCCAGTACAAGGTACTATATCCCTGTTGTGCGTTAATATAGAACCAGTACAAGGAACTATATCCCAGTTGTGCGTTAATATAGAGCCAGCTCAAGGAACTATATCCCAGTTGTGCGTTAATATAGAGCCAACACAAGGAACTATATCCCAGTTGAATATAGAGCCAGCACAAGTAACTATATCCCAGTTGTGCGTTAATATAGAGCCAACACAAGGAACTATATTCCAGTTGTGTGTTAATATAGAGCCAGCACAAGGAACTATATCCCAGTTTTGCGTTAATATAGAGCCAACACAAGAAACTATATCCCAGTTGTGCGTTAATATAGAGCCAACACAAGGAACTATATCCCAGTTGTGCATTAATTTAGAGCCAGCACAAGGAACTATATCCCAGTTGTGCGTTAATATAGAGCCAACACAAGGAACTATATCCCAGTTGTGTATTAATATAGAACCAGCACAAGGAACTATATCCCAGTTGTGCGTTAATATAGAGGCAGCACAAGGAACTATATCCCAGTTGTGTATTAATATAGAACCAGCACAAGGAACTATATCCCAGTTGTGTATTAATATAGAGCCAGCACAAGGAACTATATCCCAGTTGTGTATTAATATAGAACCAACACAAGGAACTATATCCCAGTTGTGTATTAATATAGAGCCAGCACAAGGAATGACCTTTTAGCCAATCAGCTCACACATAGAACCCGAACTATACCGCGACTTCCTTCAGCTTCTTTTAATATCCGGTGTTAGCTCGAGTTACTACTCCCACCCCAGATTTCTCTGCTCTTGTTCCCAGTTCCTCCCGACCTGCTTCTTGTACTCATGGTGCAGGTTATATAGTCCCCGTACCTTACGAATTTACACATTTACCTACATTTATATCACTTAGTATTGAGAATTATTACATTATATAAGGGATTAAACATCATTACTTAATGTACGGATATCATAACATAGTGAACTACTCTCAAACATTATACGACTACGAAATAATAATAGTAATAATAATAATAATAATAATAATAATAATAATAATAAAGCTATGTGTAATATTACGCATCTTAAAATTATCTGATAATTTTTCGCATTATAACATTCTTAGTTAGTACTAATCTTCATAAAATTCTGTACTAGTATTAATCATCATCACATTCTGTTCTAGTATTGAGCGTCATAACATTATATTCCTGTATTGAACATAATGACACACCAATTACTACAAAACACAACAACATTCTCTTCTAATATAAAGTATCTCAACATGCTCCAACACGCGACGCCAGTACTCGGCAGGTGTCGCTCCAAGCGGTGGACGCTGGAAACATAACCCCATCGATCCCTACACTTCTCTGGGGCACCGAATGACGTCATAACAGGGCGGGTCTGACGTCATACGTGGTCCCACTGGGATTCCAACCCTGCTCCATGAGGGTCGTTAGCGATGAGGTCTATTGTAGCGACACGGGAATAGCGGACAACTGCGGAACTAATTAACACGGCTCATATTGAGAAAATATCGGCGCAGTGAAACAGTCAGAATCACCTGGACTTTTCCATATTGTCAAATACTGTTGAAATACACAATCACAACCACCTGGACTCTTCCATATTGTCAAATACTGTTGAAATACACAATCACAACCACCTGGACTCTTCCATATTGTCAAATACTGTTGAAATACACAATCACAACGCCTGTACTCTTCCATCTGTTCTAATACTGTTGAAATACACAATCACAACCACCTGGACTCTTCCATATTGTAAAATACTGTTGAAATACACAATCACAACCACCTGGACTCTTCCATATTGTCCAATACTGTTGAAATACACAATCACAACCACCTGGACTCTTCCATCTGTTCTAATACTGTTGAAATACACAATCACAACCACCTGGACTCTTCCATATTGTCAAATACTGTTGAAATACACATTCAAAATCACCTAGACTCTTCCATATTGTCAAATACTGTTGAAATACACAATCACAACCACCTGGACTCTTCCATCTGTTCTAATACTGTTGAAATACACAATCACAACCACCTGGACTCTTCCATATTGTCAAATACTGTTGAAATACACATTCAGAATCACCTAGACTCTTCCATATTGTCAAATACTGTTGAAATACACAATCACAACCACCTGGACTCTTCCATCTGTCCTAATACTGTTGAAATACACAATCACAACCACCTGGACTCTTCCATCTATTCAAATACTGTTGAAATACACAATCAGAACCCTATGGAGTATTCTACCTTGTCAAAATATAACAAGATTGATCTTATAGTTAATTATTACAATATATTTAGTCTTGGAGGTTAAATTTAATATTATATCTTGGTGATCATATAATGTACGACATATTTAAATCTCGGTGATAACAATTAGGCCTACTAAATATTTTATCTTGGTAATAACATGTATTACATATTTTATCTCGGTGATAACATGTACTAAATATTTTAACATGGTGATAGTGATGATATGATGATAACATTATCTTATCTTGGTGATAAACATGTAGCCTATGTACGCTATATTTGATAATGGTGATAACATATAGGCCTACTAAATATTTTATCTTGATGGTAGGGGTGGTATAAATAATGACAACATGATCTTATCTTGGTGGTAACATTTAGGCTAGCTACTACAATTTTATCTTAGTGATAACATGTGGTCCTACTACATATTTTATCTTGGTGATAACATGTATATCTTGGTGATAAACATGCATATCTTGGTGATAACATGTCTTACATATTTTAGTTGTTTGATAACATGATAACATGTACACTCTCATTGTAACACCTCTCGCCAAGCTCCTGGGTATAGTCACACACGTCAGGAAGTAGTAGCCGATGTCTCCGCCAGGGCGAAGCACAGGCAACGTCCCAGCCAGAGAGGGAGCTGCCCCTAGGATCAATACGGTGGTCTCACAGTTCCACGCCCTCGCTCGGACCGACGGAAGGTGTCTTGACCGCGCGCCGGGCCGACAGTGCAAGAGCCTTTACTCGGGTACGCCGGAGTCGAGTCTCGGCGTGTTCATTATCTTACTACTGGTTTATTGTTTGATTTGGGGACACGTTTCATCGTCTGAACCAAGACTACTGAGTGACCTAACTGTCACCTAAAGCATTTCACTTGAACTTAACTTAACCTAACTGTCGCACAAAACAATTAACTTGAAATAACTTGACCTAAACTGTCGCCTGAAACAATTCACTTGGACAAAACTTAACCTGACTCCTGAATCATTTCATTTAGGTAGAACTTAACCTAACTGTCCCCTGAAACAATTCACTTGGGCAGAACTTAACCTAAACTCTAGACAACCTAACTGTCGCCTAAAGCATTTTACCTGAACATAACTTAACCTAACTTTCGTTTAAAGCATTTTACCTGAACATAACTTAACCTAACTTTCGTTTAAAGCATTTCACATTGACAGAACTTAACCTAACTTTCGTTAAAAGCATTTCACCTGGACAGAACTTAACCTAACTTTTGCTTTAAGCATTTCACATGGACAGAACTTAACCTAACTTTCGCCTAAAGCATTTCACTTGAACAGAACTTAACCTAACTTTTGCCTAAATCATTTCACCTGGACAAAACTTAGCCTAACTTTTGCCTAAATCATTTCACCTGGACATAACTTAACTTTCGCTTAAAGCATTTCACCTGGACAAAACTTAAACTAACTTTCGCCTGTAGCTTTTCACCTGGACATAACTTAACCTAACTTTTGCCTAAATCATTTCACTTGAACATAACTTAACCTAACTTTCACCTAAAGCATTTCAGCTGGACATAGCTTTACCTAACTTTTGCCTAAAGCATTTCACTTGAATAGAACTTAACCTATCACCCAAATCAAATTAACTTGAACTGAACTTTGTCATATGAAGCAAGTCAGTTTGAATGTTAACTATCTCTAGAGGAAAATTGTAGGCTGCTTTGATACAGAAAACTATTATTACGGTTTTATCAGTAAAAAGTCCCTCTTGCATTAAATCCGTTTTTAGCGATTTGTACAAAGCTCGCCGCAATATAGGCCTACCTTATGCCGGGATCACGATCAACTTAACGTTAACTTTAAGTTAACTTAACGTAACTTAACGTAAAGGACCTCCTCGTGTGTTTAAATGGAGGTGATCACGATGCAGTTAACTTAACGTTGACTTGCAGTTAACTTAACGTAAGAGATGTCCTGGGAGGTCTTTTACTTTAAGTGAACGTTACTTGAAGGGTATCACGTGATCTAGCCAGCCAATCATTATGCGAGTGACGTCAACAGGGCTATTTAGTAACTCATTTGTTGGTATTATGACCAATGTTTACTCTTTAGCATAAGTTCTAGTGATCAGACATTGAAACAAAATAATTAAACTAAAATAGGAAAGCTAGATTTATCAAAAAAGTTTTGTAATAGATATTTATTATATCGATTGAAAACTGTAATCATTCACAGATCACTATACAATTAGTACAAATCACAAATCATACTCGAGAATGAAGATGTTTGGCTCGAGTTGTTACGTTAAGTTACGTGAATCGTGATCACACATACGTTAAGTTAACTTTAAGTGAACGTTACGTTAAGTTAATCGTGATACCGGCATTATATTTACAGTTGTAAAACATTCACATGTAACTTGTAAATAGTGAATTTGTAGACATGTAGTTTTACTAAACGTACCCCGGTAACTTTTATTAGCTGTCAGATAAGGGCCTTACTATGAAAATTGAGGTATATGTGTATATGATTTTGATATATTATGAACATACTTGAGATACCTCACTAAATATGACATATTTCAACGTACATTCATTTTTTAACACCTACCAAACAGTATTTTAACACCGATTAGTGATTAAATGACATCTACAACGTAAGAATAGAAAAATTCAGACATGTCAGCATAAAATTATATCGTGTGATTTGATTTTTTCCCCCCCTCTAAACTTTACTCTTTACCTAAATTAAATTAATGGATAATTTAAAAAATAAATGTAGTGTTATGTGACAATATCAAAAATATGATCTTCAACATCGGCTTCTACTTAACTTCGCTTTAACTTCGCTTCGCATTAAAAAAAAAAATCATCGACGCGTCTTACTACCTGTTCAGGTTATACGCATATCTGATAATTACTATAACGGGGTAAGGATGAGGAAAGAAGCATTTTAGAGGTAATCTCTCCGCATTTGCGTGGAAGGAGAGTGGGAAACTATTTGGGGGGAAAACCACCCTGAGTAGACCCGACCGAGATTCGAATCCCTCATCAGCAGGCAAGTCATAACATTAGGGTGACGCGTTAGACATTTAGGCCAATGAAGCGAGTGCATTGCATTTAAAAAATACCCTTTACACACAACCCTAATATAATTATTTTTAGCACCGCTTCTTACTACCCGTTCGGTTTATACGCTTAAGTACTAGTTACACTAATGGATTAGGAATTGGAAAGGTTGAGTTTAGAGGAAGTGAACTAGCATTTGCGTAGAGGGAGGGTGGAAAGCAACTTAGGAAAAAGCCCCTCCAGTTCACCCGACCGAGATTCGAGCCTCGATCTCCCTGTCCTCGGTGGTCTAGCTCAACACGACTGGCGCGTTAGCCAACTACGCCACCGAGGCGGGTCCCTTAATATAAAATGATACACACACACATACACACACATGTGTTTGCGCGTTTCAGTTATTCTTATGACAAACTGAGCTAATTAAAAATTTAATTCTATTGAATTGTTTACAGACAATATTTTATATCTCATGTGCGATATTGCTGACCACCATTCTGTTAACCCAATATAATTATAATATTTATTATTATTTGAAATATTTATCTTGCACTTTCTGAACCGACTGATTACATCAGCCCAATACTTATAAACTAACTTAAATATAGAATATACACAACACCCAGCACTCGGCCATTAATTTATCGCTCTTAAATCTTTTGGCCATGCCGGGAATTGAACCCGTGATTTATTGGGCAGACACGTTACCGTCTGAGCTCAAGGTGTCATAACAACATCACATAAACTTGACAACTTTAGGCGTATTCTTAGCGAATTAATTAATGGGTATCCTCCTCGGTGGCCGCATGGTCTAAGGCGTCACTCTCGTGTTAATACTAGACTTTCCGATGACAGGGAGATCGGGGGTTCGAATCCCGGTCGAGTGTACTGAGGGTGATAGTTTTTCCACAATGGCTTTCCACTCTTCTTATACGCAAATGCGGGTACTGTTACTATAAATATAACCACCCTCCTAATCCCTAACTTATTAGTGTAATTAGTACATAAGCGTATAACCCGAATGGGTAGTAAGACCCGGTGCTATTTTTTTTAAAACATATATTGACATTTGACAGCTTGTTCAACTCACAAGTTGATGTAGTTGATGTTCATTAGGATTTAACATACTTTTTTTTTGTTCCCCCCGACCCCCTCCCCCAGCTGTTTATCTCGTTAAGTATACAATAAATTTATAAGAAAAATATTTTCGAACAAAAGTTATATTTTTGCGTATAATAAGATGCCGCTAAAATAATACCGGTTTATATTTAAAACAACAAAGTTTACATCGAAATAACATTGAAAACGTCCACAAAATCAAAAAATAATAATGCTTTACTTCCCCCCTGCCCCCTCGAAACCACAACAACTTTTGTTCAAAATATATCATATACTTTAGTGAGATAAACAGCGGCAAACTTGGGGTTGGCGACGTCAAATGGCGGCGCTACAAGACGTTAAAGTTGGTACTGTATGCTCCTGGGGGATAGGCAACTCATCATCTTTAGTTCATAACACGTGGTGTGAACTATGACTAGTGTCATAAGGAATTTCTGATTATTTGAAAGAGATGGCTGTTGGCTCCAGGGTTGAAAAAAAACCCGGGCTATTAAAAAAATGATTTATATATATATTTATTTGTGTGGCTCATTTTAAAATATTTGTTATCTGATCTAACCATTCATTCAAATATGTTAATCATTCGGGATTCAGTGAAACATTCTTTAATTTTAATATATCGTAAGGAAAGGAGTAATTTAAGAGACATAATAAAGGAAACAATAATACAACAATGTGATTCTTGGCAACAATACTGTATAAACTAACAGGTTGAAATAAAAAAAGTTTGTGTAGAAGGAATATAAAGAGAAGCCAGCTGCAGAATTTATTTGTTGCTTTCTTTACATGAGTGTATTAAAAGTCCAGTCAATCAGTGCTCGAAATGGGTTCTACCTGGAAAGTTTTGGAGAAGTTCTGATTTTTGGTTCATTTATATTTTTCGGGGAGCTAATTACGAATTTCCACTTTCCCACCTCGAAAATTTTCGGGAAATATTAAAAAAATGCAAAAAACAACAAAAAAACTTGACTATTTTTGGTTGTTTTCTTATTACATGAAAACTATGCACTTTTCGAGAAAAAATCGCTATATACAAAAATAAACTAGAGAAAATTTCCTACAATTTAACTTTGTATGTTTTATTTTGTCAGACAAATAGTTAAGGCTCAAGCGCGCGTTGAATCTATTTTAATAAGTGACAACGCTCAGTGTTCATCATTCAAGCGCAACCTGCTTCTTTCTCGTGATGAAGCTCTATTTTGATGATATTCTTATTAAGAACTAGTAATATGTGAATATCTTACAGTTTTCATTGTTATACCTAGTACCTTGGGTGTTTATAACGTATACTCATGTTGATACATGTGGTTTTTATTAACATAGGTACTGTTACAGTGACAAACTAAAAACAGTTGGGATAAAAAAATGTGTAGGAATATAATATGTAAGGGAAATATGTAGGGATAATAATAATAACAATAATATAAAAATTGTCTGGGCCGTTTTGTTGCTGACGGTCCAGGCTGCCCGATGTCCTTGACTTCTTCCTTCAGAGCCTTTTGTTCATCTAGAAAATAATTAAAGTAAAGAAGTAAAACAATTGTTATGTTAGTTCAACATGAGTGTATCAAGGTATGACTGAGGTGTAAAACCATCGAAAGTGGGATATTAAAGAATGCATAGCTGTGTTCGTAAAAGTATTAATTAAAATACCTTCAGATTGATCCGCTTCAAGTTCTTGGCCCGGGTCTTGAATTCCTTGGACGTCAGGATCGCCCACATCTTCATCCTCGTCCACATCAGCTTTCTACAAGTTGTCGCAGGTTCCTTCACAGTTTAAACAAATTTTCGAACAATATAGGCCTGCCTTCCTACAGCCACAATTCCCTCGGCAGCCTCTCTTACATTTGCATGAAATGTGATTTAATATAGCTTCTGGAGCAAGAGGCTGCAGGGTGGTGACTGGCATGAGGCCGTTCTTAGATGTTTTCCACCTCCATTGTTCGGGTCTATTTCATGACCAAGCCATTGTTGAACCTGATGGAACACCCGTAGCGA
Source organism: Timema bartmani (assembly GCA_902151455.1). NCBI lineage: Eukaryota > Metazoa > Arthropoda > Insecta > Phasmatodea > Timematidae > Timema > Timema bartmani. Next base: position 24,311 of record CABFWB010004637.1, read on the forward strand.
ATGTTGTGTTGCAGCTTCAGTAGGGGGTAGTGAGGCAATGTTGGCTGTGGTCTTGTATGCAGACATTACGTAGTGCCTGTGCCTCAACTTATTTATTGAAGCTACTTTTTTCCCACCAACCCCGTACAATGCAATAAGGAAACGTTCACCCGCACCCGCATCGACTTTATCTGCTTCAGGGTTTTTAAACACCTGAATAACGTTGATCAGATCAGGATTCTTCTTCAGAGTATGAAGAAGTTTCATCTTACCCTGATTGAACAAAGCTGATGTTGTGTCACACCCACTCATGGCATGTAAAAACAATATGTGCTCGGCAACTGCTTTATCAACTGCACTTAGAGGATGATATAGAGTTTGAGGGACTTTGCCTTTTCCTGGCTTTAGTAAGTGAATGTTAGGAGAAGTACAGATACCTGTCAAGATGACTAAGATCTACATCTTCACCGACGACTATGACAGATTCATGTGTTGGTGCCAAGGTATGAGCTGTGTTGATAATCAGGGTATCCGCATCTTCTTTTGCTTGTTTGCAGACCATGTTCCCCTCTGTGAATTTCGTCACTAGCATGGATATTAAACGACTTTTATTCTTCAAGTTGGCAAGGAATTTCTCCAGAGAGACCGTGGGTGTCATTGTTCCATTAAACAGTATTTCGATAGAATTGTTTTTGCGTGCTCTCCTCGAGCGCTCCAGGTATTTAGTGCTTTTTTCAGCAACATTGTCGGAGTATCCATCAAAAACGACTACCGCACTTGACTTGTAGCTTGATCGAACAAATGCAACATAACTGTCACAAATATCTGCAAATGACTGCCCTCTGCGCCACACAACTCGATGCAACAAATATCCGCCATCGATTACAAATATACTGCTGTCCAATTCTTTTCCTTGGGCAGGCTTGAAAGCTTTGTACAAAGTTGATTTTGTACCTTTTCTCATACCACTCTCGTCAAAAAGAGATAGTGGATAGGGACAGAGTTCATAGGTTAAGAATTCCTCCAATTCTTCATCTGATTGTTTTGCAATGCTAATTCTCTGAAAAAGTGTGGTTGGATTGATGGTAATCGTTTTATTTTGTGTTTGTATGGCACTGAGACAGAGAGAGAAAGAGCGCGACAGAGAGACGGATACGAGGCGAGGGAAACATATACAAACTATTTCAGCGCGCGCTTGCGCCTAAACTATTTGTCTGAAAAGAAAAATCTACAGAGCTAAATAGTGGGAAATTTTCTCTAGTTTAATTTTGTATACGGTACATTTTCTGTAAGAGTGCATATTTTTCACGCTATAAGCAAAAAACAAAAAATTGTCAAGTTTTTTTGTTGTTTTTTGCATTTTTTTAATGTTTTCCGAAAATTTTTGAGGTGGCAAAGTGTAAATTCATAATCAGTACCCCGAAAAACATAAAGGAACCAAAAATCAGGACTTCTCCAAAACTTTCTAGGTAAAAATACCAAATTACTGGACTATTAGTGTGTTAAGCAGTGAAGCTTGAAGACAATGCTTTGTATGCAAAATAATATAGTAAGTGTGTTTGGAGAGGTGGGGGTTTAAGTGGTTTAATTTTTTTTTGGTGCTGGGTAAAATTAAAACAGCCCTGGTTGGCCGATATTGAGAGCAGAGATGAACGAACAATGCAAGGTTCACCAGTAGTGACCGGAAATCAGCTAAATCAGCCGTTCCCATCGCTTGTACCCGTTGACGATTAAAACGGACGGAGTGATTGTTCACTTTAGAACCCTCCACACTGTTGTTTGACTGGCGTGCGTAGTGCGAGCGATTGGGGGGGAGTGCATTGAGTTAGTGCTGCTATCTGTTAGATAATCATTATACCTTTTCTACAAGGCCATAGCCAGCCAATAATTTCAGGGGGTGTTTGGTGGGCACATCCCCCAATCGGGGAAGGCTAGGAAAAATTCTAAATATTAAATACCTCTAGAAGCTATCTGAAGTGTTTTTTTTATGGTAACATAACCCCATAGCTGCTGAAGGCAAGGAAACATTATAAATATTTAAACAACTCTAGAAGCTATCTGAAGTGTTTTTTTTTATGGTAACATAACCCCCTGACTGCTGAAGGCAAGGAAAAATTATAAATATTTAAACAACGCTAGAAGCTCTCTGAAGTGCTTTTTATGGTAACACAGCCCCCTAATTTGTATTTGTACCTTAATTTTGATATTGTTTGAACCATAAATAAAGCCATATGGGGTGGGGGGTTTGAACCACCCCTCCTTCCCCCCCTCCCCGACTACGGCCTTGCTTTTCTAAGCACTTAAGATTATGGCTAAAAGAGGTCTTTATCATATTTAAAATAATTAAAAAAAAGAAGAGTATTTTCTGGAGCCCTTATAGAGTTGGAGATAAACAATTTGTCCTGGAAAATGTGTGTAATGTGCCTCGGCGATGTATTGCGAAACTTCTTCATCAAACCTGCTGGGTGTTGCACGTCATGACGCCCGTGGTGAAGATGGCGTCTCTTTGTTCATCTCTTTCCGTAGAGACGTTCTGCATTTATCGTCTCCAGTCGCACACAACGTCCCTCCAGGATGACAGCCGACAGTGGCAATGCCGGTCTGGGTCTGTTACGCTGGTACCGTCAAGGAAGGGAGTGGTGGGGAGGTCCGTGACTTGCTTCATGTGTTGCCTACCTCCCAGGAGCATACAGCGTCAACCCCCGGGCTCATCACGTGGGAATACTAATTGTCTTGTCGCCCACGCCCTACAATTTGTGTAGTTTTTTAACCCGGAGATCCGAATAACCCTGTTCATATCGACCAAAAAATTAAAATCTAGTAAATGTAACAATGGCTTTCAACCATTGACTTGTTTGTTTTTTTTAAATTTTTTTAGCACCGCGTCTTACTACCCGTTCGGTTTATACGCTTATGTACTAACTACGTTTAGTGTCATTAGGATATCTCTAGGTTGGAATCATTCATTAGCTGGTAGAAGAAGAATTATTATTACCAAAAACACTATCTCGTTGGAAAATGTTGGATTTGGTTCACAGTTGTTATTTAGGTGGTACTTGGTCATAATTCAGGAAATATTCATTTTTATTTAGAGTATAGCTCCAAAATTTAGGGTAGTCTGCTATTGACTGGGGTTTTAACATTTTTAATTATTTCTAAAATGGTACAAATTAAAATAACCAACACTTTTGTTCAAAATCTATATCTCAAGAGAGTTTCATATGATTATCAAAAATCTCTCAAGAAAACCTATAAAGGGACTATTTTTGATATTATTTTTATATGCACGTTGTCTTCCCTACCATGTTTTTTTTACTCAACCTAGCTTAACCTGGACATTACGTCATTTCGCTCCCCTCCCCCTCCCACCGTGTCTTGACTCAACCTACCCACAGACAAGGTTTGCACCTGATACTCAACCTTACGGGAGATTCACTGCTCTCCTTGAGTCCTTGAGCACTGGGGAGTGATAGTTACAGTTCTCAGTGATAACAACATTTCCAAGTGAAACATCTCACTTTCAAATTGTTCTTTGTAGCTGGGCTGTGGCCCGAACACAATAGGTTAGGTACCAGCAATCTCGCCCCCTAGTAACTTCGTTCAAACATTCGTTTAAACAAATGAAAGAAACACAGTATTCTAAGTTTTCTTTGTAATTTGCAGTCCGAGTAGGCTCGTTTGGGGTTTACGTGAAAGGGGTGGGGCTGCTACTTGAATCTAGCCTTGTGAAAGCTGGCTTATTGACACCACAAGGCAATTTTTGTCTGGTTTCTAGTAAAGCCTTCTTTAGAGTAAACTGTTTTTTACAGCGATATTGTCACTTGGGACTGAATGTAGCGATCTCAGTGTTGGACTCAAGTATCTGTAGGCTGTGTGTCTGTTGTATGTTTGTTTGTGGTTTAGCCGAACATGGACATAACGTAATTTTGATCCCCAACCCCTACCGGACAACAATCGTTCCTGCCCCCTTGATAAGTCTTTGCTGATAACATTTAACAATGTGTAACAATAGTCTCTTTGACAACAACATTTTGTGCGCCCTATTCAAGCCCCTTTTCGCGCATTGACCCACGTCCCCCTAGTCCTAGTATTTTCTTGAAATGCCAACTGAAAAGGTCTCCTATGAAGTGCAAGGCGAGAGGTTTTCACGCAAGGTCGACGCTGACATTTAGCGGGGCCCATTGAGCTGCTTCCTCAACAACTGGGATTCCGGAGGATCACTTTTTTCTCTTTGAATTGTGCTTGCTATTATTATCTTCAAATGCACTCAGGAAGTTGTCAAGGTCCTTAGTACCAGGGCCTGTCATGATCCTCTTAGAACACTCAGGAAGTTGTCAAGGTCCTTAGTGTCAGGGCCTGTCTTCATGTTGAGGCCCTTAGCCTTGTCGAGTGCAAGTCTAAAACCTATTTTGTAGGCTGGTGGGCGGGAGGGTGAAAGGCGTGGCGTGGCTTCACAACCGACCAAAGTATCCTTCCGCGTCAACAAGAACAGATGGATCACGGAAACCATAGATGGCGCTAGCTACCGGACAGGTCTTGCGGAAAAATCACACGTTTGGAAATATCAGTTTTCTAGAGAACGAGCTAAAATTTTATGTTAATATTTTCAACACCCCTTCTAAGATAATGTATCGATGTTTATTAATTGTTACATTTTCTTATTTTTTGTTATGAAGCCGGAAGTTTTCTCTTGAAAAATGTCAATTTTATTGATTTTTGGTCACTGTTAAAATTATAGAGGAGGTGTGTATATAAAAAGTATAACTTAATCAACACGCTTATATTCTTGAACAAACCGTTTCCGAAAAAAAAATTGCAAACCAATACAAATTCTTGAAGATAACCGTTTGTTCCCACGGATCTGCATTTCCACGCCAAATGAAAAGGGCCAATCGCCTTAAGGGTTATAGTGACACTGAAATAAGAACACCACGAAATGGACTGTGATTGTTTTTCAGGTGATGTTAGTGGGAGCGCTCTAACAGTTACTATGGAAACAGAGGGATGGGCATGCGCGCGCACCCCGTGGTCAAGTGGTGTCGCTGTGCCGTGACTTCAGTGCTGGGGGCACCCCTGTTCCATTTGCTGTTGCTGTTCATTGCCGTGCTGCTCGCAGTGCCAGGTATAGTCACATTCTATCACTGCACCGTGTGTTGCTGTTCATTGCTGTGCCAGGTATAGTCACGTTTCAGCCCTGACTCACCTCCACCCTCTGTTTCAGCCATGTCTCACCACTAACTTCTGTTTCAGCCATGTCTCACCACTACCCTCTGTTTCAAGCCCTGTCTCACCCCCACCCTCTGTTTCAGCCCTGTCTCACCTCCACCCTCTGTTTCAGTCCTGTCTCACCTCCACCCTCTGTTTCAGCCCCGTCTCACCACTACCCTCTGTTTCAGCCCCGTCTCACCACTACCCTCTGTTTCAGCCCTGTATCACCACTACCCTCTGTTTCAGCCCTGTCTCACCACTACCTTCTGTTTCAGCCCTGTCTCACCACTACCCTCTGTTTCAGCCCCGCCTCACATCCACCCTCTGTTTCAGCCCCGTCTCATCTCCACCCTCTGTTTCAGTCTTGTCTCACAACTACCCTCTGTTTCAGCCCCGTCTCACATCCACCCTCTTTTTCAGCCCCGTCTCATCTCCACCCTCTGTTTCAGCCCCGTCTCACCTCCACCCTCTGTTTCAGTCCCGTTTCACCTCCACCCTCTGTTTCAGCCCCGTATCACCACTACCCTCTGTTTCAGCCCCGTCTCATCTCCACCCTCTGTTTCAGCCCCGTATCACCACTACCCTCTGTTTCAGCCCCGTCTCACCTCCACCCTCTGTTTCAGCCCCGTCTCATCTCCACCCTCTGTTTCAGCCCCGTCTCACCACTACCCTCTGTTTCAGTCCTGTGTTTCCAAGATGCAGTGCACATCACCGCCATCCTGGGCGAGTCTGTCGTGTTCAACTGTCATGTCGAGTTCCCAGGGGACCATCCCGTGCCCTATGTCCTGCAGTGGGAGAAGAAGGTAGGCGAAACGGTAGGAGGACAAAACTCTCTTCTCTCAGTCTTTTCAGTATTTTTTTTTTTCTTTTCTGTTTTTGAATTGGTTGGAATTTTGTTTTGTTTAAAGTGCCCCTGTTGCTAACGAATCCTCCTTGTCCCTCGTCCTGTGTTGCTGGTGGCGTGCCCTCTTGGCTTAGCTTGTGGATGTTGTAGGCGCTCAGTGAATATCGGGGGAACATGCCCCCATGTATGCGAGACAATACGCGTCTAGTTGAAGTTGTCCGTTTTTTGAACACAATCTGTTCATTTTATGTATGAAATTGTTTTTAGAAACATAATATTTCGAGAATGAGCACAGTATGACAGTTTGAATTCAAGATTTTTAAAACTTGTGAATTTATTATTGTTAAATTGACTCGTCATAAGTCATGAAATAGGATTAGTAGCTGTGTATGTTGTCACTCTTTGTATTCACTATGGACTACAACCTTGTCAGACTTCACAGGGGTGAATGTTGTCACACTATATAGTCACTATGGACTACAACCTTGTCAGACTTCACAGGGGTGAATGTTGTCACACTATATAGTCACAATGGACTATAACCTTGTCTGACTGCACAGGGGTAAATGTTGTCACACTATATAGTCACAATGGACTATAACCTTGTCTGACTGCACAGGGGTAAATGTTGTCACACTATATAGTCACAATGGACTATGATCTAATCTGACTGCACAGGGGTGAATATTGTCACTCATAGTCAGTATTCATGTCTCGCCACAAGACAAGCCAAGGGTTCCGCCCACGACACAGCTAAATATTCAACCGATTGTTTCCCCCTCAGTGCGTTGTCGCTAACTATGCTCTCCTGGGTTCGATACCAGTTTGCCAACTTAGGCTTGAAACTTTAATGGTTCATTTGTTATTCAATTACGTACATACCTACGTGCTTTCATGCGTGATACAAACCTTTTGATTATGTTACATAAAATCAGTAGTTTATAACTTTATACCCATGTATGTGTGCATATTAAGTAGTTAATTTTTTCCTTTTAAATGCTATTAATATCTATACAGTTTACTCAGTCTATTTCCATAGAAGTTCAGGGCGAAATTCTTCTTAAAAATTAGCCAAATACCTGGTAAAAAATTTGTATTTTATTTAGTATTAATTCAAACTACTTAAAATTCAGCGACATGACTGAAAATACCCGTATAGTATAGATTAGATAGCTAGCTTGTGTGTCCCAGCATAAATAGTAACACCGCACTGATTGCGGATCCAATCGGTATGACCACCAGATAATCAAAATTGGAAAGCTTGGCCAACATCCGTTCAAAACAGCCTGGACCATTGCCATCCTTTATTATTTGTATGACCCAATCAACCAATTTGGGGAGGGGGCGATGTTTGTGCAAATACAAACCAAGGCCAGGCTGTTTTGGAAGTTGCCGACACGTAATTGTTTTGTTTGTCTGTCTGTTTCAAATCCACGCGATAGGCAACATTTTCTAATTAAAAAACATAATTGGGCCTCTTTTCTGCCACAAGGGGGAACTACAACAGACCCTCAGGACGAGTCTTAATGAGAGAGAACAGAGCTTTATGATATTGGTGGACAGTACTAGTTTAGTTTGATCCTTGATGGTGCGTCTGGCGGCATTTTCATCTCCTCTGTTGATTGTATACTTCTCGCATGAGGATAAATCTATGCACTACTCGGGTGAGGACCAGGAATGAGCATATTGTTGTACACTACTCGGGTGAGGACCAGGAATGAGCATATTGTTGTACACTACTCGGGTGAGGACCAGGAATGAGCATATTTTTGTACACTACTTGGGTGAGGACCAGGAATGAGCATATTGTTGTACACTACTCGGGTGAGGACCAGGAATGAGCATATTTTTGTACAATACTTGGGTGAGGACCAGGAATGAGCGTATTGTTGTACACTACGGGTGAGGACCAGGAATCAGCATATTTTTGTACACTACTTGGGTGAGGACCAGGAATGAGTGTATTGTTGTACACTACTTGGGTGAGGACCAGGAATGAGCATATTTTTGTACACTACTTGGGTGAGGACCAGGAATGAGCGTATTATTGCACACTACTTGGTTGAGGACCAGGAATGAGCATATTGTTGTACACTACTCTGGTAAAGGACCAGGAATGAGCGTATTATTGCACACTACTCGGTTGAGGTCCAGGAATGAGCATATTGTTGTACACTACTCGGGTAAGGACCAGGAATGAGCATATTTTTGTACACTACTTGGGTGAGGACCAGAAATGAGCGTATTGTTGTACACTACTCGGGTGAGGACCAGGAATGAGCATATTGTTGTACACTACTCGGGTGAGGACCAGGAATGAGCATATTGTTGTACACTACTTGGGTGAGGACCAGGAATGAGCGTATTGTTGTACACTACTCGGGTGAGGACCAGGAATGAGCATATTTTTGTACACTACTTGGGTGAGGACCAGGAATGAGCATATTGTTGTACACTACTCTGGTGAGGACCAGGAATGAGCGTATTATTGCACACTACTCGGTTGAGGTCCAGGAATGAGTGTACTGTTAGGCATTTGGAAGAATGGAGGCAAACAAATATGGTTTGATTATTTAAATTTCTGCTGTACATTTGCTCCATCATTTATATGTAAAAAAATTTATACATAAAAAATAATTAGAACACTTCATCATCATTTGCAAGTGCATTTGGTTCAACTCTTTTTATTTTGCAAACAATCAGATGCTATATTTTTAACAAGAAGTGTTGCTTCTCTGAAGCATTCTTACAAAATGTACAATCTAACTCTGCAATGCTGTAGGGAGCTGTTAAAATTATAATAATTTGTACACAGAGGTATGCAGACATGGGTCAGTTTAATAATCTACACAATGTTTTCCCAGGCTACTGGAAAGATCTCATAATATACACAAACAGCACTGTACTTAATTTGTAGCTTTATCGATCAATTATGAAATAAATTTGTTAAAAATAATAATATCAAATAACTAAAATTTAAAAATAAATGTAATTTAACTGTCTGCACTGTTTTTTTCAGTGTTGCAAGACTAGAATAATTGTAGTGCAAGAAGTTGCCGCCCGGCGCACCACTATCTGTGTGTGATTTATCTGAATACTATGACATTTCCATCATCCAGTTTCTGCCAAGACTGAAGAGTAATGTCATACTACAAGTTCTTGCAGTGTATGATTGATCACTAGATGTGTTCTCTTTTACTCGATGGACCAAACCTAACTCCCAGATCTATATAATACTTACAACCTCTTTATTTTTGTTTGTGTCGGTCACATCTTCTTGAAATATAAAAAAATAATAATAAAGAAACGCCAATATAGACCAGTCACCTAAGACTAAATAATAGTAAATCACTTCTCCAAACTTGTTTATTTATTGTTTACCTCAGTACATGATTTCTCAGCCTGTATTCAACTTCAAAGGTAGCGTTTCACTGTAATAAGTGTATCAATAGAAATAATTCTGCCAATTTTGAAAAGTAATTAACAAACTTCTAGTTTATAGGGCTTTATAACTAAAATATCACACACTTTTAGGTTCTAAAATTCCACCATTTTCACAACTTGTGTTCTGCATACATGCAATGGTAATTTTATATGACATTACTCTTTGTTTTGGTATAATAATTTTCGCTCAGCTAAAAATTAAATAGATTTACATATTTAAACCTTGTAACATGTTAAATTTACAAGATTCTCATCTGCCTTCCCCTAGATTATACTTTGAAAGCAGTAAATTCCCCCGGCGTGTGTGAGTGGCCGCCATATTTCCCTCTTTCTGACTTGTAAATAATATCCATCTCACCAACATCACAAAGGCTTATTCACGCACTTACAGTGTCTTGTAAATACACACACTCTTGTCTCAGTAATACTTGGTTTTTGTTTCATCTTCGGGTTTTTTTTTGTTGGCCCGACTGTACCTCGTCAATGAAGGCTGAACCTCACACTCGGAAAAGTATGAGAAAATAATTTCAATTTTCAATTAATTTTGATTAATTTTGGCAATGTGCCTCATGAGGGTAAAATGTTCTGAAGTAAATCGAATGACAGCTTAGTTTAGTAATTAAGTTTTTATTTATTTTAATTACTATTCATACAAAAACAATCTCAATACTAAGGGTGGGGGAGGGGGGTGTCAAGCATACACTTCAATATTTTATAATATTAAACCACTAATTTGAATCTGAATGTATTATCAGGAAATTAAACTAGTTTATCTCCATTCCTCAGCTCCCGTATAATATCTTGTATATATTCTCAGGCATATTTGCTTAGTGAGGAGAGGAACTAATTAAAAGAGGTCGCGGGAGTTACGAGTGTTGATGTTCAACCCTTCCGACAGACAGACGGTCCAGTCTAAATCCTGTTCCCTGACTAGTATAATATCTCTGTCTCTCTCTACTTCTAACTCTGTGGCTGTCTAGAGGTGTTCTAGCCTAGATATAGTTTTAGACTAGATTTAAAATGTGGCCACTGTTGGTAACAGTTTATTACTAGTGCATGTCAACTTGTTCTTGTGGCCCGTCATGGCGACACTATCGCACACATCTTACTATAGGAGATGCATGAACAACAAGTACCGATGACACCGGGAATATGAACCTGGATGTAAGATGTCTGTGGTGAATGGCTTGTGGGACTAAACAGGAGATCACATCACGCTTTATTGGTTCATTCGCACAGCTTTGTACTTAGACCTGCTAGCGATACATTTTTAACTGGGGACTCGATATGCACTACAAATTGTCTGATCAATCATTCATTAGATATATGTGTATTTGAGTCTGCTCCAGTTTATCATTAGTGTAGATACTTGGTGTTGCATGCTTACACAGTATGGGTAGAACTCTGTATTAGCTAAACTCCATTCACGGTAGGAATTACTCTCTGAAAGGTCTTTTTTCTTACCAATATCCTACTATATAATAGATTTCTGGTAGGGAAAAAGGCCTTTCAGAAAACAATTCCTACGGTGAACAGACTTTATGAACTGGGGCATTGTAATGTGTAGGTACTCAAAACATGAACCAACATTTCCAAATTATTTTTTATCCTTGACTAAGCACCTTACATATTAGCTGCTTATTTCTGACACAAGTAGTTTCAAGTTGGCCACCTATTTCTGATGCACCATGGCCACCTAATCCAAAAGTGACACATTACTTAATAATCACAATTAAATACCTTAAACATATTGGAATACTTTTATTGTAATACATTCCTTAAACTATCAAAGCATCTTTTTGCAGTCCAACCTGAGAGTCTGCATGCCCCAGAAGTATGGTATACCAGCCAGGGATGTCAGGGAACTAGGTACTATGGCACTAGCACCAACCAGAGATGATAAAACACACATATTGTGATGTCAGGGAACTAGGAGCTATGCTCATCTTTTCATTGTCAGCCAGAAAATTCCCAAACACATGTTGAATATAAGATATTAATATATTTTAGTGAGTAGACAAAAGAATCATAAAACTATTTTGTCATAGCAACCAAAATTTCTATTGTATCTCTTAACATCTTATGCTGCTCTTAACTGTTTTAGCAACTGATGCTTCTATTAGTTGTTTTACCAACTGATTATTCTATTAATTGTTTTAGCAACTGATGATTCTAATAGTTGTTTTAACAATTGTGTCTACTGTTAATTGTTTTAGCAACTAATTCTTCTATTAATTGTTTTAACAACTGATGCTTCTATTAGTTGTGTTAACAATTGTGTCTACTGTTAATTGTTTTAGCAACTAATTCTTCTATTAATTGTTTTAACAACTGATGCTTCTATTAGTTGTTTTAACAATTGTGTCTACTGTTAATTGCTTTAGCAACTGATGCTTCTTTTATTTGATTTTGCAACTGATTCTTTTATTAATTGTTTTAACAACTGATGCTTCTATTATGATCTCAGACTAACGGTTGTTGTTTCAACAATGCTGTTAAATAAGTGATTTCAACATTTTACTTTGCTATGACATTGGTTTTTGAAACCGTTAAACACAAGTCACAATAAATGTACTGGACTGGGTATCTTTTCAACACAGTTCAATTTTAACTATAATTAATTATTATTTGTCATGTTTGTGTGAAAACTGCTCTTTGCTGATTGATTGAAATTAAACTATAAACATTTCTACTTACAACACTAATGAACACTTAAATAACTAACATTTCTACACTGACACTAATATTACTCCCATTAAATGTGACAAATATAATCTCCCTTGTCACTTCTTAGCAATAATAATATAAAAACAACAACCTTCTACCTCTTACTGTAACATCCTGATTCAATGGATAACAAATGACACACCAACTAAAACTCAACGTGAACTATATCACTCGTTGATGGGACTACATAACCTCTTCGCAGCCATTTACTATGCACAAATGAGATATCACAATATACTTTGTCTCATTCTACCCAATGTTATTTATCTGCATGTGTTTCACTCACCTGTTATGGGTGCATTTCAATCTGTGTCTTAAGTAAATCATAGGTAAACCATCAAAAGACTGGACATAAAACTTTAGACATGATTTCTTATCTTTCATACTCTCGCACCGCTCCAGTCTTTTTTTGGGACTCGCATGGCGCTCTTGTGGTACCACCTTCTGTGCCAGCATTCACTTCTCCAACATAGCACAACATTAACCTGAAATACTAGAATTAGTAATTTAATTAATATTGTTATTTTAATAGATTACCTAGTTTTTGACCATCACATTGACCTACCAGCACCACTCGGTATTCATAGCAAATCGGCGGCCATTCTTTAGTTTTAAGATTTATTCTCCTAATAATAATGCTGATGGTATCATCCTTTAGAGTGGTTGATTACTTTTTTGAAAGGACATGGACAGTTACTAATTTAACTTTTATCAAAGTATGAAAAAAAACCCTCTCACAACAATATTATTATTGTTGCTATCTGCTCCGGTGTTCAAGGCGTCATTCTCGCAATAGACTGAACTGACGATGACAAGGAGACTGGGGGCCGAATCCTGATCGAGTGTTTTGAAGTTTTTTTCCAAAATGATTTTACACTCTCCCTCCATGAAAATACAGGTACACTTCCTATAAATTCAACCCTCCTCATCCTTGAAACATTAGCATAACTAGTACATTTGTGTACAACCAGGTGACGAGATGACACAAATAAAAGGTTAATTTTTATCGCACTAAATTATTTAGATAAGATCAGAATGGACGCTGATGCTGGCAGAGAAGGTGTCTGCTCGCACGCTCATCATGTAACCGCGCCCTCACACATCCAGGGGGGGAGGGAGGGGGATCCCCGACACGCGTAAGCATGCGAGCATTAACCCCCTAACTAACCACCGGTGCCTTGTTGTCATGGCCCACGGGATCGCGGCCCAGGGCCTGGAGATCCCCATCTACATCTGGTACGACAGTTACCCCACCCACAGCGGCGAGGGCTACGAGGGCCGTGTCTCCAGAGTGTCCCCTGACTCGCCGTATGGCCTCGCCTCCCTTAACCTGACCAACATCCGCGAGTCGGACCAGGGTTGGTACGAATGCAAGGTGGTGTTCCTGAACCGCTCGCCAAACCAACACAAGAATGGAACCTGGTTTCACCTGGATGTTCACGGTGAGGAGCGACA
>CABFWB010004637.1:38025-52933 GCA_902151455.1 Timema bartmani
TATTACTGGGAGGTTTTTGTGACCCCCCCACCAACCCGACCAAGGGTCTATCCGTGACAAAATTTGCATGTTTAAAAGGAGAGGGGGGGGGGGGGGGAAGCGACAGCTGCAAGTATCATCATTGTAACTCACTTTTGGCAATTAGTGAGGGGAGACAAAACAAAATTTAAAAAATTTGAACGATTAGTTTAGCATTTATTTTTAGTCATCATCATCATTATCATCGTGAACAGTACCCATTCACTGGCCGGGTCTGTTTGGAGCATAAGTCTCCCCACCATCTCTCCTCCACCCTGACCCAGTCCTCTCTTCTTTCCTCCACATTTCTCTACACTCCCTCCAGCCACCTGTCCCTTGGTATTCCTGACCCCCACTTCAATATCCAACATCTTCTCCTCTATTATCTTCACGAAGCCATACTAACTTAATCATGACTTCTCTCTCCTGTTATGCACTGGCCCCTCCTTAACTATTTCTCTCATTCTTTCATTTATCATTCTATCCATTCCTGTCACTTCTACAGTACTTCTTAGAAATCTCATTTCACAGTCTTGTATTCTGTTTTCATCCTGCTCCTTCACTACCCACGTTTCATGTTTCAATATTGGTACATCGTACGTCCTGTAGATCATCGCTTCTTTTCACTTTCTCGGCAGTTTAGTATGATATATTAAACAATAGGTTATTAAAAAAAAATTCTTTAACATGGATGATAAGGCCTAATGGCTTAGAAATATATGAAAACATTTTGGAAAAAACTGTGAAATAATGTAACCTAAGTGATTGGGAAAGAAAGTTGAACCCAAAGGGCAGTTAGGTTAGGCCTTGATAGAAACAAATAAATTACTCTCCTTTGTTTTGTCATACACTCTTCACACGTCCACCTAATTATCACTTTCACAATTACACATTATTTACAAATTTCAGAAATATTCCTTTTTTACTATATTAAAGACATGAAAAAAAACAGAGCTACTTTCAAACTTATTCAAATTAATAATGAAAATGTATTCATGAAATTTTTTTTTGAGGTTTTTATGTCTATTTGTATTTAAAAGAAATATTTTCCGGAAATTAAAAATAATGTGTGACTGTGAAAATGATGAATGAGTGAAGAGTATATTAAGAAAGGAAGAAAGAAGTTTTTGTTGTTTTCTATCGAGGTCTAACCTAGTTATTCTTTCAAGTTGGCTTCCTTCCATTTCACTTACATTACTGTATTTCCACATGGTTTTTAATAAATGATAATTGAATTAGTTACACATCAACAACTGTACCTATATTTTAAATAAATAGAGAAGTTAAGATACTCACAGTATAATCTCCAAAAGTGAGCTACAATAATAAGATTAGCGGTCGTTGAAAAAACACCTGAAAATTTATTTTGAATATGTGTGTGTGTATGCAAATGCTTGTTCAAACTGTCAAGTTCTGAGCCACTGTGTTTTTACACGGCCAGGGTATTAATGTTGCAATGAACTTCTGAACAACGGTAACGACTTGGTAGCTCATGTTTTGGTTTTGCTAACAAGTTATGTATTCTTGGTACTCTCAGATTTGTTCACTGGAACTTTTAATTAAAATTTAGTAAAATAAACGTTTATAATTGAATGGATAGCTTTATTTTAACTTAGAGTAGTTGAGGCCCATCGGGATATTCCATTACTATGTATATATGTTATATCCCGATATATAATATGCAGGGAAATATCCTGATGGGCCGCAACTACTTTAAGTTAAAATAAAGCTATCCATTTAATTATAAACGTTTGTTTCTATTGAATTGTATATATAATAATATAATAATAGTCATGTCGAAACATTTCACAAGAAAATGAAATAAATGTATACATTTTAAAACTAATAAATTATTCAATATTTTGTTTAAGCTTATACGAATTCAAGATTTTAAATGAAGAATTGAATTTCAATCTTTGCTTACTAATTCAAATCAAATCTGAGTGGAATATTTTAAAATTGAAATATTTCAAAATGAGTATTTAATATTAAAAAAGTTTTAAATTGAATATTTTATATATAAATTTTATCATATCCCAATTAAATAATAAGCTAAATTCTAAATACTTTTTAATTTAGTCAAATAAAAAGATAAGCTCATAAAGCCATTTCTAAATTTTGAATATATTATTAGTATTACGAAATTATCAAGCTACTGTGGTTAAGTCAAATAATGCATCTGTAATTAAAAGTTAAACTACTCAAAAGTTTGACTAGTTTTGAATTCATTTCCATTGAATCTGAATCTGTGATCTGTTTAGATTTTAAATTTAGACTCTTTCAAATATCTAGATTCGGAATTTCAAATTGAATACGAATCCTAGCAATATTATGATCCGGATTCAAAATTTTGAAGCTTGGTACAGTTTTTTTATTTGTTTATATTTACAGCTTTTACTGATTCTATTTGTTGACAGATCTGGAGGCATAATTTGTCTTCAAATTTAGTTAACAACAGAGGATTTTTAATTTTTTTTGGAAGGGTTTTGGAGGCCCATATGTAAGTCTACATATCTGACTGTGTATGTGTCCTAGAGTGAAATTGTTTTTAACTAATTTAAGACTTATTTAAATAATTTAAAAATTACTGCAAAAAACCTACCATTTGACTTGGTTAATGAGTTTAAATATTTAGTAACAATTTTAACTAGCAATAATGATATTAGAATGGAAATTAGGAAAATAACAGTCGGAAAATGAATGCTACTACTCAGCCAATTAGTTGTTAACCTATCGCCTGCTGTCAAGGAATGTAAAATTCAGAATATATAAAACAATAATTTTACCATTTGTTCTCTATGGGTGTGAAAAATGGTCTCTTACCTTAAATGACAAAAATAAATGTAGGATGTTCGAAAACAAGTTGCTTAGGAAGGTATTTGGTCTATAAAGGGATAAAGATACTGGGCAGTGGAGGAGGTTACATAATGATATGTTAAATACCCTGTACTCATCACAAGACATTGGTAAGATGATTGAGTCTCGTGGATTATGGTGGGCAGGATATGCAGTGTGAATAGGAGAATCTAGAACCATGTTAAGGGTCTTGAATGGCAAACCCAATGGGAAGAGACCAGTGGGAAGACCTAGATGCAGATGGGAGGATATCATTAGAATGGAACTGAAAGAAATAAGAGTGTGATGGGGTGGACTGGATGGAAGTAGCTCAAGACAGGGATAGGTGGAGTACTTTTGTAAGTGTGGCAATGAACTTTCGAGTTACTAATGCCATAGAGTAAGCTTATTTTAATAATAACGAGGATTCAATTCTAAAAAAGCCTATTTTTACTTGTTGTCATCGGGCAGTGTCCCAAACCGCGCCGAACTATAGTGTATACAAAAGTCAAAGACCTACATGTCTATAATCAAGAAAAAAATGGAGCATTATTACTTTTTTACAAGAGCTGAAAAAATTTGAATTTTTTATTGTCTATTAAAATGAGGTTGAATTTGTGTGTCCCACATGTGATTGTGTTGTGATACTAAATGTGTTGTAAAAGTTTTTAAAAACATTTAACTATTATGATTTGATTCTTTATACTGGAAATACATACTGCTATAAAAATAATCTCACACTGTTTAGTTTTGTCTTGATACGCAAATTTTATGTTTAGAAATCTAATGAAACTATTCCCTTCGTAGAGGCGAGAATTTTCTTGTAAATCTTATCTCTAAAAAGATTCTGGTTAATTTTCCGCAATGGCCTACCTTGTAAGTGAAGGAGCTAGTTTGAAGGAGTTTGCACCTATAGCCCATTACACACGTTTGCTGAAAAGCTAGTGCAGAACAGAAACATCATGTGACATGCTCTTGGCCAATAACAAGATTTCCGCCTCATCGGTGCGAGCTGTTCTGCTAAAGTTCAACTCATCTCTACTTCGTCCCCTCTGCACGAGATGTTCGGCTCAGGAGAACCAACCATCTAAAATCAATTCACATGTACATTTGACAACGCGTGCGCTCTACAGTCAGAAGCAAGCAGACATCCTCATTCGCCATTGTGAGGAGATTTGAAATAACCCATTAATGTAAAGCGTGTGTATCGATGTTTTTGGATTGTGCCACGACACAGCATTATAATTTGTAAACAACCATCGGGAGAATGATCTAAAATATATGTCCATCTATTAGAAAATAAAATATGTTAATAATCAGCTGTTTTAAGTTAAGGTCGCAATGCATCATAGGTCAACTTAACGTGTGTGAATTACTACACAGATTCTGCTTTCTATTTTAGCCATAAAATAGCATAGTGGAGACGGGTTGGTTGCAAGTAGTAAGTAATTACTTAAGTCAACCTTAAACTCATTTTAACTAACCAGAAATTAAAACTATGGCTAGTCTTTAAAACTTGGAATACCTCAATTATTGTATTTGCTCCATTTAAATAACTGAAATTTCTCGACAGGAAAAAAATAATAATAAAAAAATGATAATTTTCCACACATATGACAGTGGTGTGCTCCTCCATATGTGTTATTCTATAATATATGCCTGGTTATGCTTTGTTTTTTATGAATACTAACATTATTATTATGGTTACCACATATAAAATATGAGCGATTGTTGCCTTACAGCACCCCCACGTTTCAGCGTCACCCCTGAAGATATAATATATGTAAATCTCGGCGATGCCATAATTCTAAACTGTCAGGCTGAGGGAACTCCCACGCCTGAAATCCTCTGGTACAAAGATGCCAATCCCGTCGAACCTTCGGCCACCATTGGCATCTTCAATGATGGCACGGAGCTGCGAATCTCCAACATCCGGCACGAAGATATCGGAGACTATACGTGCATCGCACGCAACGGGGAGGGCCAGATCAGCCACACCGCCCGGGTAATCATCGCGGGTGAGTTGCCGCTTGGTGAAACCAATGTAACCATTCCAGTAGTTATAATTCACTATTTAAAGCACTTGGATCTTAAAAAATATTGAAAATGAGGATCATACTTTTTTCATTCAAGTCACTACAGATTTTTAAAAATACATTTTTATTTTTAGTTTAGTTACCTTGCAATATAAATTAGATAACCAACAAATGTTTTCGAATATATTTCCCAGTAAAGATGGTTGAATATCAGGCAGTGATTATGGACCCGCCCACCAACCAGACCAAGGTGAAGGGGGATAAGGTGCAATATTTCCCATGTCAGACCAATTTGTAAGGAAAGAAGGTGCAGTATTTCCCATGTTAGAAGTGTCCCAGTAAAGAGGTTTGTATGTCAGGCGGGGCAGTGATCATGGTCCCGCCCACCAACCAGACCAAGCTGGAGGGGGAGAAGGTGCAGTTCTCCTGTGAGGCCAAGGCCCTCCCCGGTAACGTCACCGTGAAGTGGTACCGAGAGGGGGTCTACGTGAAGGAGGTCGCCGCCCTGGAGACGAGGGTCACCATCAGGCGCGATGGCTCGCTCATCGTCAACCCCGTCAGCGCGGATGACTCCGGCCAGTACATGTGCGAGGTGACCAATGGCATCGGCGATCCTCAGTCCGCGTCTGCCTTTCTAAATGTCGAGTGTAAGTCGGTCCATAACTCTTGGTCTTTGTCACTATCTACTATCTACTTGAGTCCAAACACTATTCAACACAACTTGGCTAGGTGTTTCGCTGTGAATCTCTTGAAGTTTTGTTTCAGACAGAACTCGAGAGTCTGATCAAGAGACAAATATTGTATGGACTGTGTTTGTTGACAGACCCCGCCAAGGTGACGTTCACCCCCACGGTCCAGTACCTGCCCTTCAGATTGGCAGGGGTAGTTCAGTGCTACATCAAGGCCAACCCTCCTCTGCAGTACGTCACCTGGACCAAAGACAAGAGGCTACTGGAGCCTTACCAGACCAAGGACATTGTCATCATGAATAATGGGTCCTTGCTATTCACCAGGGTAAGTAAGGAGAGACTGTTTATAATTTTAAAATAGATTTTTTATCTGATGCTTTTTTTGTCCTTTGCGATTTGTTGTGATAGGCTTTTCTCCTTAAGAGTATAGTTTTTTTATAAGCCAATTCCATAACCAACGTATGCACAACTACATGGCTACCGATGCTAGATATCTATTTACAAACCTCTGTCAAATATAGTTTAATGCTTTATAGAGGTGTGCTAAGCTTCGAAATATCAAAGTATAAGGTCAAATCTCCTTTGCTTCAACCTTGACACCCACAATGACCTTCACATCTTCAAACATTTATAAAGAAGAAGAAAACTTTGAATAATATATATATATATATTTCAATTTCTCAAACAAAATTTGTTTTAGAACTCTAATATTGCTTAAAGATGGTTCAGAATCAATTGTATTTATAGGATGAACTTAACAACCAGGCCCCAGACCAGTAATTTAACACTTAACTGAATATATGAATGTTATAATGACTGTTTTCTAAAAAAGAATGTTAACATTTGGTTAATATTTGTATTTTCTGATATTCTATTATATTTTAATTCGTATTTAATTTAATGTTCATAATTTTTTTCAAGATTCAGATTTGGATTCAAGATTCAGGGTTCGAAGGTAAATTGGAGATTCGAATTCAAGATTCGGGTTTGACTCAACTCTAATAAATTCATATGTGTCACTATAATATAATATAATATAATTTAATATAATATAGTATGCTTTCTTGCTTTGATTTACTCTATACACCGTTCTCTTCCCTAAATGCAATCTATGGATAGTCCATATATTAAAACTAGTGTTATGTTATAGCAACAAAAACCTTATTTTAGACTACGGCTTCGACTTTGTTTACCCACTTCAGTGACTGCAGGGATTAACGCGCTACTGGCCTGTAGGACTAGACTGCCGAAGTTTAGATCAAAGTTCAATCCCAGTCAGGTGCACTTAGAGTAGTTTTTCATTAATGGGTTTCCAGTCTACCTCCATGCAAATTTGGGTGCACTTCCTCTAAATTAAATCTTCCTAATCCCAAACACATTATCATAATTAGTACTTAGGCGTATAACCTGAATGGGTAGTAAGACACAGTGCTAAAAAAGAACAACTTTGCTCTGCATGTTTCAAGTTTCGCTCTGACTTTGATTCATATTTAAAAAGTGACCTTCACACACCCCTAATGCTCTTTACTACTACAATTTGAGAAATACTCCAGACTTAGTTGTACAAATGACTTTATACTTACTTTACATGCTCTCAATTTCCCACATATTGTCAGTTTAGAAGGTGTTTAACTATTCTGACAATGACACATTCTAGTTTAATTCCTTATCCTTGCTATAATCTAACTTGGGTTTTATTTTATGAACAAAACAAATACTTTCAGATATTTTAAATATCTTAGGGACGTGCGGGACTCGAAAATATCTAAAAAATTCAAGAAAAAAAATAATCTCGATCTTGTCTCGAAAGTTAAAAAATGTATATTGGAAATTCGAGAAATAAAAAACAGCAAATAATGGCCCTAAGAAATTAAAAAACCAAACCAGGAATTTATTATTTTCAATAATACCATGATAACCTAAAAATAGGTCGCAGTCCACCCCTGAAAAACAACCTTAATTAAGAAATGTTTTGGTTATAAATATTGTTTTTCAATATCAAACTTTAACAATATAAGCTGTTACACTACAAAAATTAAATTATAAATGGTGTTCATTGTAACTACCTATCACTATTTTATTAATTGCATTTAAAATGTGTACGAGTTATATCTCAAGTGTTTGAATGAACTAACTTTTAAGACAATCTAAAGCAAGCGCCAGCTCAAATATCAAAAATGAACTCTATAAACTATTTATTTACTTTAATAAACATAATTTAAATTTTTTTTACTTTCAAAGGACATTTTCTCATCTCATTCTTGTGTCTCGATACTTTTTTATATTCTCGTCTCGAGATCGTTTCTAATTGAAAAAATGGTTCTCGCCCATCCCTAAAATATCTACAAAGCTCCCACAAAAGGCCTTGTAGTTTTGCTATTGTCCATCACCCAATGGGCAATGGCTGATGGTCATGTGCATATTATACTTATATAAACGCTTCTTGCCACAAACTCACAAAATGAGTAGTCTCTATCCAATTTTTTATGAATCCGAGTCTCAGAATTCCAATTTTCATTTTACTTTCGAATCTCAAACTAGAATCTTGTAAAATAAATCATGAACATAAGAGGACATAAGAATATAATTTGTTGTTGTTGTTGTTAAAATGCATCCATTATAACATTTATGCATTCACTGTTTCAAAGATTAAGGGATAAATTAATGTTCTTGGGTTTGATAGTTCAATTTTACTTATAATTTTGTTGGTTCGGAACCACCATTAAGCATTATTAGAGCTCTAAAACAAGTTACAATTCAAAATTTTAAGAACATTTTTATTTGTTTCGGGTTTCGAATCCAATATTTTCTCGGACCCTTGAATCTCAAATATCTTAAAGGATTTGCGGGTTCAAGATTCAAGGGTTCCATCCCTAGGTATGTCACACCTGTGAGACCACTCAGTGCCTTGTATTATATCTACAGGTGAACCAAAACCACCAAGGCCGGTACACTTGCACCCCATACAACGCCCAGGGGACCCAAGGATCGTCAGGCCCAATGGAGGTGCTGGTGCGTAAGCCCCCCGTGTTCACAGTGGAGCCTGATAGCTTGTACCAGCGGAAAGTGGGGGAGACCGTGGAGATGCATTGCGACGCTCAGGAGGCCGAGGGCACCCAGAAACCCAACATTCAGTGGCAGCGGGTGGGTCATCCTTTCACAATTTTATAACGCTTCGGTTTCAATTGATATTTCAGCTTGGGAAGGCTCATTTTCTTGCCTGAATCTTCTTCCAGAGGGATGGCTCTCCTCTCCAGAGAAACCGTGTCCGTGCGAACGGCGGCAATATTACAATCGAGGGCCTGCGCCGTACGGACTTTGGTTTCTACCAGTGTGTCGCGTCCAACGAGGTGGCGACCATTGTCACGGCGACACAGCTGGTGGTAGAGGGGACCCAGCCCCACGCTCCATACAACGTGACGGCTAATGCCACCGAGTTTGCGGTGACGCTCAGCTGGCTGCCTGGGTACAGCGGGGGTCCAGACTACAAGCAAGAGTACACCATCTGGTGAGTGTTCGGAGAAACCTTTGATTATAGTATCATATAGAGTGAACCATTTAGTAATGTGGAAATAATATAACACTTGTACAATTAATTGTACATAACTAGCGAAGCTTGGGAGATTGAAATTATCCTAAGTATGGATACAGTCACATCAAGTATCTAATCCGTGAATTGAAACTGAAACACTTGTCTAAGCGCGCCATTGCTCTTTGACCGAGCTTTCCAAGAATGGACCATTGCTCAGGGTCATTCTTCACTCACGTCTATCACAGAATATGCCTTATATTGTGAGGGAAGATTGAATCTGAGCACAGGATAAATTATGGATATCTCTGCAGTAGAGTATTGGTGTGCTAGACCAAGGGTCCCGGGTTCGATTTCTATGTCCAGGTTTCATTTTTCAAATTTATGAATAAGATACGTTTATAATGACAAAATTATTTTGCCTAAGCAGATCCTAGTTTTGATGAAACTATCAGTGATTATAAGATGCCCGGACTTGTGTAGGTACCGTGAGGCGGGCGTATCTGAGTGGTCCACGATACCGGTGACTCCTTCAGGCAGCACCCAGGTGACTATCAACCGCCTGTCTCCGGCTACAACCTACGAGTTCCAGGTGGTGGGGAAGAACGCTCTTGGGGATGGGATGCTTAGTAAGGTCATCACTGTCCGTACGCTTGGTGAGTTCACAAATTTTTACAAATGGTATTCGTCTTTTGCCATGGATTAACGTCCACACTGTTAATTAACATTTTACTAAACTCTCGCAACTTTACGACTGAAAAAAAAGTATGTTTCAAGATTATCAGAAATTCATGTTTGTCTTTTTGTGAAGTGAAGGGTGGGGTGACGGTAATAAAAGATAAATTTTAGATTAATATGTTGAGTTTTGTAATAATTCATTTTGATGACTTATTTCATAGGGACTATTTTCAAGCCAACATTTTCATTTGTTTTACTTTAAAATTGTTTTTTTCATGAAAATGCTCAGTAAAAAGTTAAACAAAACATTGTTATTTTTAATTTTACTACAAGAAAAATTCACATAAATACATCAAAGTATGTCATTGTATGTTATATAATACGGAAATAATAATTTAATAATCTTGGTGTGTAGTTTTATCAATTCTTTAAACATTATTTTAATACGGTCAAGTGAGAAATTTAACTGTAAAGAATCAGTCAATTGCTTGTGCATTATAATTAATAAAATAAATAAAACTACGAAGCTATATTTATTACAAAATTCAACTAACTTGATTCATGTAATGGGAAGTATAAATATATATACATTCTAGGTATGTATTTATGCGATAACCACTTTTTCAATTTGAGATTATATCAAGATGAGAATATGAAAAAAATATCGAGACATTAGAACGAGACAAGAAAACTTTCTTGGAAAGTACAAACATGTAAATTATCTATATATTAAATTAAATATATAGTTTAATGAGTGCTAACATTTATTCTGACATTTTGGCTGGTGATTGCTTTGGATCATATTATAATTCATTTAAACACTTAAGATATAACTCATACACATTTTAATTGCAATTAATAAAATAGTGATAATTGCATTGAATTATAATTTAATTTTTTAGCTTAACAGTTTATAATGTCAAAGTTTGATGTTAAAAAACAATATTTATGACCATAAACTTTCTTAATGAAGGCTGTTTGGAGGGGATGGGGGTGGGGCGGGGAGTTTCGGGGGGGAGGGGGGGTGGAGGAGTGCAGCCTATTTTCAGGTCTTTACGGTATTATCAAAATAATAAATTCTCCGTTCAGTTTGTAAATTTCTTAGATCAGTTATTTGTTTTTTCATTTTTTCAAATTTATCGAATTTTCTATATTCTTTTCAACTTTCTCGTTTCTATTGATATAATTTTTCTCGTCTCTATTGATATATTTTCAAGTCTCGCACATCCTTAGTAAATTCTACCAAAAACATGAAAGGCTCAGGCATACAATCCAATAAACAAACCTAAGAACTGTTAAAAATAATCTTAATATCAGTAAAGTTTGGGAAGACCTAAAGTAAATTTTTTTTAAAAAATAGTCAACTCTTGCAAATTTTCAATGTCAGCCAAAATATTTGTAAAAAATCAGGATTTTTTTCCAAATTTTTCAAAATATTCTGGATATTTCCAGTAGTTGATTCTATTTGAGACATCATTCTACATAGGCTGCTGTGTTTTTAACCTAATTTCTGAACAGGAAGATGGCTGGATGTTTCCATGCGGTGTGGTGACACTCTTGTTCTTTTGTTTACTAATATTGTCGTGTTGGCACCACTGCTCTTGAAACTAATGTCTTGTTGGTACTACTGCACTTGTGTCAGATGTGGGCATCACTCGCACTCTTCCGAGCCCAGTGTCAGAGAAAGATTTTCCCCGGTCCCCGGAAGATGGTAAGAATAAGTTGGATCATCTAGACTCCATCTCACTTTTTTTTACCATTAAATGTTTACCGGTAGTTAGTTCTTCATTTGTTTTTACTTTCATTTTCCTCTTATTACATGTTTCATACATTTCCTTTACTTCGAAGCTTTTATAACATTCACTTTTTTATTACATTGAGGAAGTCAAATGATTATACAAAAATGTAAATTGAAAAAAATAAGGAAATAAACTAACTGAAAATTAGGTGAAGAAAGTCCACTTAGTGAAAGAGGAAAACACATGGGCAGAGTCCGATAAACAAAGGTGACATCTTATTCCTTTTTTCTCTCTTCTATAGTAAAAAAAAATCATCCCACACATATTGAAACAAAAACTTTTTTACATTTTGGTGTTATTGCTCTTATCAAATAAATGGTAAAGTGCAACAAACATATTTTCTCTCTCTCTCTTTTATAGTATAGGAACATTTACTAAAAGATTTGTTGAACAAAATCATATTTTACATTGTTACAAAAACACTCCACCAAAAGGCATAAATAAAATATTATACACTATTACAGAAACATTAAGAAAAGAGGAACATCTCTGTCCGCCAAAGAACATAAGACTCAATTTCAATTATCAAAGAACCCCATATATATATATATATATTTGCTTATAACTAAAAAACTATTATTTTTTTAAAAATGTATTCCAAATAAAATATTTTAGTTTTGAATAGTACTACAACTTTACAATGATATGTTATTTCAGATCTCAAATAATGGCGGAGATATCGAAATTGGAAATATTCACTTATATAAAGTCCCCTTAAAATAATTTTCATGGGAAAATTAGAGTTGCCATTTTGTTTATAATGTTAAACAATACAAAATTTATTAAAATCTTTATAGTGGATTAGGAGAAAATAATTTATTTTTTTGTTCTTTTTGCACTTGAGTAAATTATCCTTAATTTTAGGGTTAGATATTTAATACCAAAAACCCCTCGGTGGTACCTTATGAAAACAAAGCTTTAGCCCAACTGGTAAAATGGTTTAGGCTCTAGGCCAAGAAACAGGCGCACAGACGGCATCGTGAAAACCACTTTTTCGGTTTCAGGAGGTCATGAAACGTCGACATTTATCAAAATCTCGAGTTCGATTTTGTTGACAATCACAATATTTTTCTCTCCAGGGTGTAGAGGGAAACAGAAGAAAATTATTAGTCTACTCCAGTTTGTACTCGAAAAAAATATAATAGAAATAAAATTTAATTTGGTATTTATCTTCTCTGTTTCCCTATATTATTTGATAAAGGTGAAGATGCTGAAATATAAAAACTAAATTTTTGTTTCACTATGTGTGTGATGTTTTCTATTCTAGAAGCCAGATGAAAGGAATAAGCAGTCACCTTTGTTTATTGGATTCTTACAACATTATTTCCTCTTTCCTTTAGTGGACTTCACTCAATTTTGTTAACATCTAGCACAAGTATGGTAGATGGATTAATTGTTTGTTATTATTGTAAGCCTGGGAACGCAATTTCAGCAAAGTAGGATACCACCATATAATCAATACAACCACTTAGGAAGGAGATACTACCCTACATCAAGTTCTCTGTGCTCTTTGCCAGCCAGACTACCTTCCCCTGCATAGAGCTGGAATACTACTTAACCCGCATGCCACTGGTCCTGTCCATAACACCGAGATATGTTACTTTAGTTTTGCATGAGGCTGAACATATTTCGTTTAACATTTGTCCGTAGCTGTATTAATTTCCTGTAGTTACACAGCATTGTATTTTAAACTTAGTGGCATCAAATTCATCTTGTAATAAAACCAACTAATTAATTGATTTAATTTATAAATGGGAAACATTAAGATAAACAGGTTATAAGCAATGTATTGACTATTTTCTATTTACTGTTTCCCTCAACCAACATTAATCATTACAATTTATTGATTATATATAATTGTGATATAATCTAAAGAAGTTTTACAGTGTTGTACATAAGTCGCCAGCAGTGTTGAACATGTACATAAGTCACCAGCAGTGTTGAACATGTACATAAGTCGCTAGCAGTGTTGAACATGTACATAAGTCGCTAGCAGTATTGAACATGTACATAAGTCGCCAACAGTGTAGTTGGATGTAAGAAAGATCAGGAAGTTGGAGCCAAGGGAATAAAGTTTTTATGGATCATGTTAGCTGTCACAAGTAGAAACAGGATTAGAAGTTGAGTTTTTGTGGTGACAAGAGTGGGCGTACAAGGATTACATGAGATAGTAGAGGAAGTAAGGCCGAGGGGGTATGGACACGTAATGAGGATGGAAAAGGAAAGAATCCACAAGGAAAAGGACGGAGATGAAGTAAATGGGGAGAAAAAAACAGCAAGGTTGAACAAGAAAGAGAGGGAAGGAGCAGATAACAGAAAGTGTGCGAGTGAGAGGAGAAGAATGGAAGCAAATAAAGGAGTAAGACGAAGGTATTTTACTAAACTGACTCGGCCACAGGCTGGAAACAGTCGATGAGGATGATGAAAAGCTGTGTAGACAGCACCACATGTTAAAAGAATTCTCCACTGATTATATTCCTGACAAGGATCCAACCGAAATTGACCCATTTTATTGACAATATCTACTCCTCAGTAAGGAGCTAACACAATATGACTCTTACAATGAAAAGAGGAACACAGCTTACACTTTACACTGCTGCCACTGCGCATTGAGTTAACAGCTGCATCCGGAAGAAAATCGATCATTACAGCCAATCCCGTACCCTTAGTTTCAGTCTATTGAAACTCATCAGTAGGAAGTGTAAAACATGCAACTCAACTTCCTAGGAAAGAAAAAAAAAAATCACAAATCCTTCCCTATGTAACAATTTATACCTCAAATATGTGAAAAGTGGTTTTCCTTGAAGAGCTACTCTACATTAAGTTAAAGTCGTGAACCAAATAAAGGTACACTTTGAAAATCACATGGTTTTATTTTATTTTTTATTTTTAGCTTCACGTCTCAGTATTCGTTGGGATAATATGCATATGTACTAACTGTATTAATGTTCCAGCTATAAGGAATGGTGAATTTCAAAGAAATGCACTTGCCTTTATGTGGAGAGAGAGAGCGTAGAAAATCTTTTAGAAAAAACAACCCTGAGTACACCCTATGGGGTTGGAACCCCGACATCCCAGTCATCGGCAGCATGTCTATTGTGACATCACGTCTTAGATTCTTCTTTCCACCGAAGCGGCTTATATATATATTTTTAAATCATGGCTTTCCGTATAAAATGTTTTTATGCGCATCTATTTTCTTACATTATGTTTGTATATAGGCCTACTCACTATTAAATTGAAACAAAAGGATTTTTTCCAAGTTTATTGGTTGCGAACCACCCGTGTGTCTGCACTTGGAATGTGGAAGTGATCCTTAAAGGG
>CABFWB010004638.1:0-56018 GCA_902151455.1 Timema bartmani
CTAACGCGTCACTATCATGTTGGACTGGATTGCTAGTGACTGGGAGATCGGGATTAGGATTCCGGTTGGGTAAATATTATAAGTTTCCTCCAATGGTTTCCTACGCTTCCTTCACGCATATGTGAGTACATTTCCTCTAGATTATATCTTCCTCAGCTTTATTCCACTATATTTATTAATGTATACGTAAACCCGACCGAGTAGTAAGATGTAGCGAGAAAAAACCCCTATAATTACATCCCTCTTGAAGTAATTTAAATATTTACTAAAATATATGACTGTATATAGTTTATTTACCCTAGTCAGTGACCGAATGGTCTAAGGCGTCACTCTCGTGTTTGACTAGCGTGCTGATGACGGGAAGATCAGGGTTTGAGTGTCGGTCGTGTTTACTAAGGGTGGATTTGATTTTCCTAAATGATTTCCCACAATGCTTCCAAAATTCGTGTAGATAACCACTAAAACATTTACTTACTTATCTCTATCCCATTAGAGTAATTATCATATATGCGTATAACATAAACCAGTAAAGGAATACGAGGTGTTTAAAAATATATAATATAGTTGGATACATAAATATTATTAATTTTTTTAAATACCAGTAATCTAGCCTAGGGTTTGAAGATGAATACCAAAATACATTTTCAATAATACTTTAAAAGGAAGGGTTAAACCCGTAATACAGCCCCTTTTGATGCATCCCTACTTTCAAACATATTCATTTTTAATAGTCCCGCTATCTACTCTAGATATCTAAACATCTAGACATATAAAATAAAATGTTTTTCTAACATCTTATGTTAAACTCGGTACGTATTTATGCTGACAATTTTGGAGGGTTTGTTAAGATTGAATATTATATTTAAAATTTTACCATTTAGTTTGTCTTATAACAAAGCTACAGTCCAATTTTCATAGAAAGGGTCTAAAGGTATCTTCTTATGTCACTGTTGAGTGAAATCATTTATAACTATAAAATAGTATTAGTAAAATAATAAAATGCTTTACATTTTAGTCGTAAATAAATACGTTTGTATTTTCTAAATAACCCTTCAGATGAAAATTGAACTGTATTTATTTAGTCTGAAGACAATCATTTTTCTCTTCTTGTGAACATGTTTACTATCAACATTCACGTTTTGCTACAGACCGGGTTGAAACAAGGCCGAGGAAGGGAGGAGAAAGGCAGTCCGACATTACTCTTGCCCTCCCTCTCCCAAACCCTTTACCGTTAAACACATTGAAATATTTGTGTGTGTGCGCCGCCAAATCACACACGCCGACAAACCGCAAGGCTCGCCAGGGAACTCCGAACATCCAAACAATCAGAGCTTCCCCTCTGGAACGTGATGCACTAATAAACGGATGACGGGGGATCCAATTTACTGACGTTAAAATAATGCTAACACGTCATCTAAAGGTGTCAAGCATTGTTCCGTGGAGTATCCTGCATCACCATCTTACTTTCCCAATATGGCGTTAGGCATGGTTTCACTCAAACTCCTTTGTCGATTGACTATATTGGTGGGCGCTTGGAATAAGTCTTAAATCTCATATGTGCTGATTTGATGGTGGTAGGGAGTCTACAAACTTTCGGTAACAGTGAAAATGAGAGGTAGTACCCATGCATAAAACTTTCTTTAGCACACAAATGTTTCGTTTGACGTTTGAGTGACCGAGTTGAGAAAAGGACTTCTATTGCGAGGCCGTTATTAAAAGTAATGCCTTATTATTATGATTGAGACTAATGGTGGGAAGATGCTCAGAGGGGAAGAAGCAATTACTAAATTAATGAAGTTGATGTTGTTAAGATGGTCAAGTCTCGTAGATTACGGTTGGCAGGAGATGCAGCGCGAATGAGAAATTCTAGAACTTGGTTCAGAGTATTGACTGGTAAACCCGATGGGAAGAGACCATTAGGAAGACCTAGACGCGGAGAGGAGAATAACATTAGAATAGACCTGAAAGAGTTAGAGTAATGAGGTGGACTGGATATAGCTAGCTTCAGATAGGGATCAATGTTGTACTTTAGTAAGTGCGGCAATTAACTTATAAGTTCCTAATATCATTAGTTAAGTAAGTAAGAAGTTGATGTGGATTGTTAAATATAATATATCCTTTTCCCTACGAACATCGACAGTTTTAGGGTGTCATATTATATTCTGGATTGTCTTATATTCTGGCAAATACGGTATATAGTTTTCTAATCTCCCTCTAGAAAAATGTACATACGCCTACTCTAAATTCTACCTTCGTTATCCCTAATCACGCCATTAGTGTAAATATGTGGAAAGTTCTGACGAATATTTAAGCGTTTAGAAAAATAAAAACATGACAGTTTTAAGTGAATGGTTAGAACGCCTGACTCCTACTTGAGAGGTTCTAAGTTCACTCATAGGATCGGCTGCATATTAAATATATGTTTCTCTCTCACAACTTTTTCTCAGTTATTTTCACATCTGATTTTTTGGCTAGTTATTTAAAAATGGAATAAAAACATTACAATAAATTGTATAGTCAAGAGTATGATTGGAATAAACGTTTATTTTAAATACAATTGAAGGTTTTACACACACATTTAATATAAGGGAATTTGTCCGCATTTTACTAGCTTGAAAAACTACTATTGGAAACAAAATTTAAACAAAATAGTGTATCCTATTAAACTCGACCTCCCTGGTGAAAGCGAATAGTTTCTGATACAGCTCACATTTCCTTAAAATAGCTTTATGCAACCTTTTTACTTAGGTTAAATATTTTGTATACAGTCCAATTTCCATAGAAAGGACAGTTAAAAACTCCTATGAAAATTGGACTGTAGCTACTAAGTAGTACTTGAATTTGTAAAATTTACGAGTGAAATCAATTGATTCAGAGAACGCACCTAAATACTCACGATAAAATAACTAATAATATTTGAGCTCAAAGCGTCAACGATTATTACACGATTTGTTCAAATGTTGATCTAATAAATAAAATACATCTGGAAACTGTTATAGAACCTTGGACCTTTGGCTTAGAGGAATTCTCTCAACGAACTGTACAGATACAGTACATATATTTTAAAGTCACAATTTTAAAAAAATGGGCAGGATGTATGACACTGAGCATGGGATGAATCTAAATAGCTTAACGCTAGTACCTTGATGTCAAAGCTAAATGTCCCGGGTTCGATCTCAGCGTCCAGATATAATTTTTTCAAAAGTATATATTATATTCTGTACTAATCCTAAAATCTGATTTTCATAGAAATCACATTATTTGGAAACTGGAAACTTATGTTACCATAATATAGAAACCAATTACTACACTAATTTGTATTTACGCTCCTAGCCCGTTAATGTAAAGTATAGAAAAATTCTACAGTTATCCATGAAATAAATATTATTGGAAGCATTTGTTAACTGTTTAGATTAACTTTAGAAATATTAAACCAAATGAGACATATTTCTATAATTCCAAATTTTAGGGATTTTCAATCAACGTTAGTGTTCGAAATTGGTCTACTTATAAAAACGAGTAATAGCTGCCTTTTCCCCTCAAAGTTAACCTTTGGAGAACCTAATATTTAAAATTTGTGTCCTTTAAAACAAGCCCAAAATCTTCATAATTTATAATCAGTATTATATTTTATCCTGTATACAAATACAGTTACAAATATTATTCAATCTTTTTTATGTCTAAGTTGCGTTGCACATCAATTATACCTAATTGATATGTGAAGTTTGTAAATGTTCTACTGAGCTTAAATGTGTGTATTGATTTTTGTAGCTTGACATGCAAAGAGTAACAAATTATGCTTTCAGATTTAAAAAAAAAGTCAAAATAAATAACCTTATTTCCCAAATTAATAAATAAGTAGTAATACTTTAAAGAAGTGTTTTAATTAATTAAAAAATAATAATTAATCTCCAGGATTACTTTAGACAAGTGTTTATGAATGAGGACAAATGCAATAGTAAATAATAATAATAATAATAATAATAATAATAATATTTACCACCACGTCTTACTACCCGTTCGAGTTATACGCTTAAGTACTAATTACACTAATGGATTAGGAATTGGGAGGGTTGAATTTAGAGGAAGTTAACCCGCATTAGCGTGGAGGGAGAGTGGAAAACCATTTAGGAAAATCCACCCCCAGTTCACCCGACCGAGATTCGAACCTCGATCTCCCCGTCCTCGGTGGTCTGGCTCAACACGACTGGCGCGTTAGCCAACTACGCCACCGAGGCGTGTTGTAATAGTAAAAACAAGGTTGAAAACCACTTGTGTAGTGTGACGTATTGTTGTCAGTGGTGCTACGCCAAGCAGTGCCTGCAGCTGGGCGAGCGTCCCGGTGCGACAGACGGTGGCTGGGGCGAGTGGTCGGACTGGTCCAAGTGCTCGCGCACCTGCGGTTCGGGGGTGGCGTACAGTGAGAGGCAGTGCGACAACCCCTCCCCCACCCATGGGGGGCGGTTCTGCATCGGGGACCGACGTAGGCACAACATCTGCGCTACGGAGGTGAACAATACATATACATCCTTTTTAATGAGGGCTTTTACTGTATAGGAGGCTGTATTAGAGGCTTGGAGTGTTCCGAATCACCTCGACACTATCTCACCACGGGAGGGAAATATTTGGGATATTATCACGATTAAGAAAATTCCTTTTAAGGTGGGGATGTAGGGAAAGGAGAAAAAATTAGTGTTTTTTCAGTTTTTATATCAACACTTTTTTTTGTCACATATTTCTCCAGTACCAACATAGAGTTGAATTTTCTTTACATGGTGATCTGAATATTTCTTAAATATCTGTAAAGTTTGTCCTTGAATTTAATGGCAACTTTTTATCTTAATTTTAAAAGTTTGTCAGCAAATACCACTATGTTCATGACATATATTCAACAACTGTTGATATCACCATGTGAAAAAAAAAATTCTATATTTCTACTGAAGCAATATTCATTTATTTTGGTCAAAAAAGTTTTGCTATAGAAACTGCAAATAAACTGGCCTTTTCTCGCGTCACCTAAATAGCAACCTTAAGGAAATTACTCATCAGAGCCCTGAGACAAGTTTTTAAAATCCAGAAATTCCATGATATCTAAGAAATGGTTTATTATTTAATCATATGGTCCATAAATACACGGAAATGAAATGCATCATCATATCCCTGAAGAATTAAAGACCTTGAATGTTAAGTTTCATAATTAAATGAAAGATATTACATAAACTTAAAATTAGCTGATTCTTAACAACATTTGACAGAAATGTCAGACTTGCTTTATCTAAGTGAATTTCTCAAACAATAATAACAAAAACAAAAATTCACAACAAAAAATTCCAGGATAATTGAGGATTGTTTAACTGGCTTTGAGGTTTCATGACTGCCATGAGACATATTTGAAATTGAATATTTTACTAACTTAACTAGAACGTAAGCTGTCACTTTTTATAGTGACAAAAATAATCCTCAAATGATTAAGATATTTTCTTGTCACCATAGAAACTAATAATTGATTTTGTTTAAGGAAAACTATAGCTAGTTACTTGTACCGTTTGAACAAAATATTATAGCTGTGACAATTTGAGTTAAGTGTTATAAAAAACAAATGGTCTTTAGTGACTCGATTCAAAATGGGTATCTGTTTTATGTATTATAAATAGTTGTATGGCATTAATTACAAAAAAGAAATCAAATATTATTTAACTAACTACTGATTTTTGTAAAATTTCCTTTTTTTGAAAATATCTCTAGTGTTTTGGCTCAAAATAGGTATTGTGTGGCTATTTTACATTATTAATAATAATGTGTCTTTTTTTTTCCAAAATAATCTAATTTAAGGGACGTTTACTTACGACAAATTATAGAAAATTAATTATTTTGAAAATATCATTTTAATATTTATAAATTAAGAGTGTTTTTACTAATAAAAAGATTTTTTTCTAGGAAAACATGCTAAAGGGTAATTTATTCAAAACCTATATTTGAATATTTTCTTTAAATCTATAATAAACAATATTTGAAAGCTTGTGCGATTATGTCGTACCATTTATTTCTTTTATTTCCAAAATTTAACCAAACTGGCAAATAATTTATTCCACGATGGTTAAAACATCGTCAGATTTTTAGTAATAGTTTGACTGCAGGGGATATAGTCATCTTAGATCAGCTGGTCTTAGCCCAATGTGAAAAGGGTGTTCTTTAATGTATTGATTTTCAATTTTTTTTTTAAATATGCAGCTCAAAATGAATGGTCTAATAGTATATTTTACTGCATTTTTGTTTAAATAAATTTTTACTAGAATATTCCAGGTTTGGCGTTGATGTTATGTATTTCTCTTTTAAATTATGTCTTTAGTTTAAAATATGTAGCATAAATATAATTTAACTACCCTTCTGTCTTGATTAATATCTATATTGACGTTCCTGTAATTAGGTTTACAAATAATCAATTCAGGATGATAAAAACTCAGGTTATTCATTAGATATATTAAAAACAAATTGTAAACATGTCTAGTAGAATAAAAAAAATTTAATTCTAAAGTATAGCACATATTTTAAAAATAAATTTTATTCAGAAATAAAACGAATTATATTTACGCCATATTATATTTGAAGTTAAGTAGCAGATAAATAAATTCATGCCATATTTTTTGTAGGCCACTTTACCGTTTAGTTAAATTATTCATCTTTGGAGCATTGAATTATCTAACTTAAAATTAAAACACTAACTAAATTAATAATAACTAAAGTGAGAATATTCAGAACGTATTACTTTATTTTTTAAATCTTCCCTGTTACCTATTAAATTTGAAGGGTAGAGGAGAAAAGTGTGAAAGTAGCGTTACACACATTTTCAAGGATGAATTTTATGTTTCATACTCCATAAAGACTTCAGCAAATACTTTTAAAAAGTAATGATGTCCAACAGATGGCATCACTAGCTAAATTTTAATTAAAACTGGACTTTCCCCCCTTTTCATCTGTACCCTTAATTTATTATTAATACTTATTAGTAAGGCCGTATCCAGGCCGAGATTTCATGGTGGGGGGTTAAAATGGTGTAGGCAAAGAAAAATTTCAAATATTAATAACCAATAGAATCTATCTGAAGTTTATTTTTATGGTAATTAAGAACAGGTATTTAAGTGATAAAATGTTATTAATATTTATAGCCCATCATAGCTTCTCCTTTTTACAACTCTAAAAATTTACATTTACCACTTATTAAATAAAGGTATAACTGTAGGTGTACCCAGGATGGTGGGGGACTCCCAGGGAAGGGGGAGCATTGCCCACCGAAAGTAACTTTTCCCTTTGGACTAAATTAATTCAATAGGTGGGGATCGTTATAAATATCTTCTAGGGGTTTCAAAATTAAATTTTTTCTTTTTAGAAAGGACTACTTCATATATATTTTAGATGAGTATAATTTAAAACTATATCCAGGTGAGGACCATTATAATAGCTTGAAGGCATCCAATCGTCAAACGTTTGCGGAGGGAAAGAAACTAGATGCTCAATACCCCTTTTTGGTTAACTAACCCCTCCTTGCTAAACAAATAAGGTAGCCCCTCTTCCCTAAACAAATAAGGTAACCCCTCCTCCCTAAGCAAATAAGAATACATCATCACTCAGTTGAAATGGATAATTTTAGAGATAGTTTTGTTTTTCTAAAATACATTTTGTGATTTAAAAATGTGTGTTTTAAGAAGAGATTAAGTCACCACAGCCTATATAGTCCAATATTATATTCAAATAAGGACATTTACCAACTTGACCAATGCAACACAAAGGTATTGACTATGACGTTCAATCACTACTAGAAGGATTAGAGGGAAATTGTTAGGATTGTTAGTGCCCTGGGTACATTCTACTATTAATAGGAAGCTCGCTATTTGAAAACTGGGTACTAATGTTGGCAAAATGTCATAATTGTATTTATTTTCTTGCTACATCTAGTTAAGAATGTAGAGATAAATTCTACTGTACATAAGAAAGTATAATTAAAAGCTTTTTATAAATTTTTTATCAATAAATATAATAATGATAATATCGCGTATTTGGGCAACCATAATCGTAGCCCAGTAGTGGAAAGATTAGCCAGCATTAATGTATCGTTGTCCAGGGGACACCCGAATTTACTCGAACATCCTTTCCATGGGGGCTATTTCCATGTCCCGATGAGATTAGATGATGGTAATAGTGAGTATGAGGGTGTGGAACCAGTGGAATCACTTAAACCCAACTTAAGTCTAACTAACCAAACCCTGGTGACCATTGGGGTTACTATTATTATTATTATTATTATTAGCACCGCGTCTTACTACCCGTTCGGGTTATACGCAGGGGTTACTACCCTTTCAGGAAAAATACACAAGGTACCAGCCGGGAACCGAACCCGAAACACCTAGGCTGGTAACTGGGTGCACTGACCACTACACCACATGTTATGTTACTACATTTAATTAAACATATCCATGCAATACCAGAGTTGAGTGATTTTCAATAAATGTTGGCTATTAAGGCTTCCTATAAAAATCAAGATTTAATCAACCCGCTCTACAGATGACCCTGTATACAGTCAGATTTAGATAGGAAGAAACTTTTTTGACAGTTACTTAAAACAATTTTCACACAAGTATTCAGACGACAGGCCATGTGATCTGCAAATGACATATTTGATGGATAATATTAATACCCATAAAATAACAGTAATAAAATAGTAGAATGGTTTCCCTTTTAACCACAAAGAATATGTTTGTATCTTTAAAAAGGCTCAACTTCCTACTAAAAAGAAATACTAAATTGTTTTGTTCATTTATTGGAATTCATAGTTTTATCTTAGAAAACCAAATTTAGGATTAGGAATAAGTGTACAACATCCGACGCCTTTGCTCAGTCGGAAGCGTATCTGTCTACTGAGTTAAGAGGCCCCTGGTTTGGTTCCTGGCATGGCCGAAAATTTATCATTGATGAAATGCGGGTTCACCCTTTCACACTGATGAATAATGGCTGGGGGCTAGATGTTGTGCAGGGGGCTGGATGTTGTGCCTATCCTAGTCTTAAGTTAGATTATAAGGCTCATGAAGCTATGGCAGACCTAGCAAGCCGGTGGTGGAAAATATATGACTTGAATTAAAAACTGACCCAGGCCATAGGCTGGAAACATTATTGGATGTAAGAAATAAATAAATAATAATTGTACCGCGGTTTCAACAATACAACAACTAGCTATTACTAGTCCACACTATTTATACTAAACTCACTAAAATAAACACTTTCACACGTCAGCGTATTTATAGCACTCACTTACTTTCAGGTGAGCTGTTCTTAAACTGCTGCTGTTTACATTCTCGCAAACTGCAAGCCCATCATATCCCATCCCCTTTCCTAAGTCTCATAATTTTTGTTGTTGTTGCAGATTAATTTGTGAAGTGTTATAGGACCCAAATCAGTGACCACATGGTCTAGGGTATCATCTCACAGTATACTACACTGCTGGTGACGGTGAGATCGTGGTTCGAATCGCAGTCGGGTGTAGTGAGGATGGCTTTTACAAAATTGTTTTCCACTCTCCCCCCACGCAAATGTGGAAACTTTCCTATACATGTAAGGGGGCTGGATGTTGTGCCTATCCTAGTCTTAAGTTAGATTATAAGGCTCATGAAGCTATGGCAGACCTAGCAAGCCGGTGGTGGAAAATATATGACTTGAATTAAAAACTGACCCAGGCCATAGGCTGGAAACATTATTGGATGTAAGAAATAAATAAATAATAATTGTACCGCGGTTTCAACAATACAACAACTAGCTATTACTAGTCCACACTATTTATACTAAACTCACTAAAATAAACACTTTCACACGTCAGCGTATTTATAGCACTCACTTACTTTCAGGTGAGCTGTTCTTAAACTGCTGCTGTTTACATTCTCGCAAACTGCAAGCCCATCATATCCCATCCCCTTTCCTAAGTCTCATAATTTTTGTTGTTGTTGCAGATTAATTTGTGAAGTGTTATAGGACCCAAATCAGTGACCACATGGTCTAGGGTATCATCTCACAGTATACTACACTGCTGGTGACGGTGAGATCGTGGTTCGAATCGCAGTCGGGTGTAGTGAGGATGGCTTTTACAAAATTGTTTTCCACTCTCCCCCCACGCAAATGTGGAAACTTTCCTATACATGTAACATTACTCATTCTTAACCCACTGGCATAATTAGTAAATAAGCGTCTAGCCATAAAGCGGTGAAAAAAAAGTGTTCTTGGAATTACCATTTGAATATTTTCCAATTGAAAGGCTTTGCTGTTTTTCGCTTCTACAGAAATCCCCACGCTCAATAGTATTTCCTATTTACTTTGTAAATATGTTTCCATGGCCTTGTGGCCTGACTAATTAGCACAATAGCCAACTATTATTTAAATGTACTTAACCATTGTAATTGTGGCAACACGCTGACTTGTATTTTACTGTTTTGTTTAAACCTTAAATAAGGCAGTTTTGTAATCAACTTCTGGGTGGGAAGGGGAGGGAGGAGGTTGAACTAAAAAAAAAACTGGCTACGGCCTTGCTTCTGAGCCTTTTTTTTTATCTCTTTGAATATGCTTCTCTTGTTGCTTTAATCTCAGAAAGCACTCTGTAAAATTATTTT
The DNA here is from genome assembly GCA_902151455.1 of Timema bartmani. Taxonomy (NCBI): domain Eukaryota; kingdom Metazoa; phylum Arthropoda; class Insecta; order Phasmatodea; family Timematidae; genus Timema; species Timema bartmani. Next base: position 10,650 of record CABFWB010004638.1, read on the forward strand.
AGAAAATAATCCTACTACATTATACATCAATACTGCTACATTTTTTAAAGCTATTACTCTTGTTAAACTACCTCGCTCGCTATAAAGTATATTTTCTCTCCTGTTCTCTATCTCTTCTATATAATATTCTATTAAAATTTTGTTAAAAAGAGAAGGAGATTTTGCAAATGTATACACTGTTGTATACATCAATTTCAATGATTAATATTTGTCTTTTGTTTGGCAGGCCATAAAAATACTAATTTTATAAAATTATTTTCCCCATATAAAAATTGATTTATTAAAATAACACTATCGTAGTTTGGAGCAAGTCTTAAGAAGTAAAGATGTGTTGCCTTTGTTATTATCAGATTGAGTAAACGCTAAAGATATATAATACCATTCATATTTATTTATGTTTAAATTAAAGGTTTATCCTGCAGTCGAGATCACTGTGGAGTCAGGGCTGGCGTTAAAAGTTTTTGCCATTCTGTATAAAGGTAGATTGGCCACTTACTCTCTTTCTACATCTTACAATATCTATTTTATGTTATTTTCCCTGCACCCAGATTTAAAAAACATATAAACACTGGACCATTTTCCTTTATTCTACCATTGTCACAAGTAGTGGATTATAGGCATCCAGGTTGTACAGTTGGCAACATTGGACGAGACATAAATAAAGTTGGTACAAGGTGAGGAGAAAGTATATTCCAAAGTTTCTGTGAAATTTCAAAAGCTTAATAACTACCTGGAAATGGCTGAGGTGGTGTTCGAACTATTATGTCTTACCTAAACGGTTACTTCAGAATGTAACTCTATGTTCTTCCTGAACATAATGGACTTTGGTAATCATGATATATTCTGGACATGGTTTTGCCACCCCCCAACTTACAACGGCCTGTACGAATGCACGTATTGCATCCCCGGTTGCGCCGGCCATCAAAGGAATTATTTTGCTTCAAATTTCTACCAACAACGATAACTCAAATACTTTTGTTCGAGATTACTTCAAACAGGTAATAATGCATTACTATTTTTATTAGGTTTACTGTCTTATGGCAGATCCTTTCCTTTGGTCGGTGAACTTAGAGCCACAATGCACGCTGCCCTTTGTCTCCTCCTTTAGATCCCAGAATCTTCTTCTTTCCTTCATATAATTCAATATTGGAATACTCCTTCTTCCTAATCTCCTCTTTACGTTAACCTTTCCTTCTACGTCCTTGACGTCGTGCAGAATAAAGTTCCTCCAGTATTCCTTTCATTGAAGAATCACATTCAAAATAGTTATCTTCGATTTTCTCAACCACTCTTCTTAGGACTTCAATTATCACCCTGTTTGTCCATTTTATCTTCTCAAGTCTTCTCCACCACTACATTTCAAAGCGCTCCAAGTATTTCTTTTACATCTTCCTAAGATTCCAAGTTTCTGCTCTATACAGTGCGATGTTCTAAATATAGCGTTTCATCAGTTTCTTCCTCAGTTCCAAACTCAACTTGCTGGTGAGCAGTAACATTCTCTTGTTGAAAGCTTCCTTGGGCATGGCGATTCTCGACCTAGTTTCCTTGGAGAAATATTTAATAGTTTATATTCGACAGGTTAGTTTTCGTGATACTTTAAATCATGTATTAATAACAGTAAACTTAACAAAATCTTTCGCTATAAGAAGTGCTTTATTTTAAATGACTGTGTTACTTTAGTAAAATATCTTATTTTTATGTGCTGTTAAAATAAATAGAACCCCTAACTAGAAAAGGAATATTTGTTTGTATTCAGAACTTTTATAACCTAGTAATAAAATTACTTAAGTTCTTACACAATTATTTTTTCATCTAGTAATGCCAATGTAAACTTATTATTTTATTATTTGAGCTAATATTACCGAGGCCAGAGATGCCTAACACACTGAATGAGATGATTTAAACAATATTTTATCAAAACATCATGTACACATTGTCGTTCTTCGAGACAACATTTTAAATTATGTTGTTCTCGCTCTAATATTATTGAAAGGGGGCCCAACATAACAAAAGTGACGGTTTTAATAGTATAAACTATAATTATATATAATATTGAATTAGACTTTAAAAACAAATGCTAAGCATTTTAGCATATAAGAGGGTTCACACTATGGAAATCATGCAATTGTATTGAAATACAAAATTATAATAAACGTGAAGGAAGTAAGAAAAACTTATTTAAAAAATAATAAACTTCAATTAATTTTGATTGGTCTATGTATATGCACAACATTCTATGGTCTGGTGGTCAGAGTTAATTCCTATAGATCCAGACGTCACGTGTTCGATACCAGTCGATTTCAGTCTTTCTGGAAACGGTGGCTTAGAAACGGGGTCAAACTCAGTCCCGTGAGGACAAAATGAGGGGCAACTTGAAAGAAAAGGTGGTGGTTCCGGTCTAGAAAATTTAGATTAGCAACAAAATTGTTCGTTTTGCGGACCACATGACATCCTTTTCCCGAAAATTTTGGGACCACTATCGCCAACAGATGTCGGACGCTTGGTCAGTATGGCTCGATTTTGGGCTGAAACCATGAAGTTGTTTTGTTAGTTTCTTGGAACATAATTTATATAATGTTAATTTTAATCTCCCTGCATCAGTGGGCAACCAGGAATAAGCGAAGTCTTCTTCGGCTCTAGGTTTGGGATGATGAGTTCTTTGAATTTCGAATTCCGGCCTTATGTACTGAGGGTGGGGTTTACTAAATTATCTTCAATATTTATCCATACAAATGCAGATACATTCCCTCAAATTTCTACCTTCCTTATCCTTGTTCCTAATTTAAATACGCTGATAGCTTAGATTACTAGCAAGACATGGTTCAAGCAATTATTTTTGTTTGTGGTTGATAAGGATAAATATGACCAGCCTCTTGCTCTTTTAGGCTGGAAAAACAATAATTCATAATAGTATTAAGATGACCATTCATTTAGCGTGTGGCAATATTATTGTATACAACAAAAAGCATTAACAATACAGATAACATTAACAAAACAGAAACCTCAACAAAACAAAATGTTTTAACAACACAGAAACATTAAAAATACAAAATATGTAATTATATATCAGTATTTATTTGGTCAATTCAGTCGATCGCTTCTGGGCGGAACCCGAAGAAGTCCTTTATATGTGCCTGGGTAATCTCTGATAGTAAATCAATACATATAAACTACAACTATATCTATAGATCTTAGTTAAATTTCAGAGATTTCATCATAAAATACAGTAATATAGTTTGTTTTGTTTTTCTCTAAACTCTTCATTTTACCTGGATTAACCTAGCAACTAATTTAAAAATAACAAGTTGTGGTATGTGGCAACAACTAAGATATTTTCCTGGACCTCGACTTTGTTTCGCATATTTGAAGTTTTGTTTCGACCTCGCTTCACACTAAAAATGTGACATTTTCCAAACCATATTAGATAAAATAAAACTCTGAGATCTGTCCAAGCATTAAATTTTTTGTTGAGTTTGTAGGTTGTAAAAAATTATAAGAAGACCAAAGACTGTAATATATTTCTAGATTTTTTGTTTGTTTGTTGCCTGTAAACTACAAAAATACACATCAGATTGAATCAGGACCTCTTCTGTTGTACTAATTTTTTCTGGGGGGTGGGGTGGTGGTGGTAGGTAAGGGGGGATAGGGTAAGCAATAAGAGCATCACGCTATATCATCATGGAATGAAGCCGTGTTGAAAAATCCAAACATAGGTAGTAAAAATACGTCTTGGCTGGTTGTCGTCGGTATAACAGATGGCACTAGATTTGATATGGGGCGGGATGAATTCACGTTTCCTCAGGAATAAGCCAGACACACATTTTATAAAATTTTACCACCATATTCGGATATTTTCTATTGTGTCATCGCTGTACGTTGTCATCTGTACTTGGGTTTCTTACCATATGTAGCTGTTAATATGTGGCTCTTCAATATATAAAACATTTCCCTCGCCTTATCCGTGTCTGTAATGGTGTATTCGGAAGTTAAGATTATTCGCTGGGAAAAAAGTTAATTTCCTCGACATTAATGCGAGCGAATCCTTGGTCAAATGCTAGTATTCCACACATTCCATACAAAATGCAATTAGAACAAATACAAAGCTCGTTATTGAACTGATGGTTTTCCGTTGTAGCCGTGCGACGTAAAAGATACTCCATTCCGCGATCAGCAGTGCAGTGAGTTTAACGACTGGGTCTACCCGGAGGATGAAAAGAAACATACTTGGAAAGGCTTCTACAAACACGATGGTCAGTATTTACCCACTGGTTGGTAACATTAGTACTTTCTACCATACATAATTACTTGCTGATAGGGACTGGGTAAAAACTTGGGTAAGAAAATAGCCACACTTGAGATGGCTAGTACAAAAAGATGTTATGTTGAGAATTCCCCATTTTTACTACTGCAAGACAGTAGCTGAAATAGAAATACTTCAATACAGTAACCAAGGGATGTCTTTCAATCTTTAACTTGTGTGAATATTCCAATAGTGTAGCTAGTTAATTTAAATATGTTTAGACTTGAATAGTTCACAAGAAATATAAACGTATCCATGGTTTCTTTCACAAGTTATCAAAGGAAGACATGGTTTATCAGCAATCATAGCTTGTTTACAAAGAGTGACAAATCTTGACCGTCTTCTGTGAATCCTTTACAAGGAAGGAACATATTTCATTGGTATGAGTAGCTCGTTTGCATAGAGTCAATCTTTGATCGGCTTCTATAGGTGACATATAAACAAAGACAGCCATTGATTGGCCTTTTATTATTGTTGCTCTTGTGTAAGGAACTGAATTTCGGGGTTGTAATCTTAATCACCACACATATCGATCAATCGTTAGCAAGTTCATTAGTTAGCCTCTCTTATTTCTAAATCGTGTGAACCAAGATCAAATCAATTTCCTAAAAATATTCCCTTTCAACGTTGAGAGATCGTGATGGCACTTTTGGATGTGTTTATAGAAAACCCGTGTTCGCTGTATTGCCTGAACGAGAATAATGTCCTAACTGCCTTAAAGCCCAAGGTAGTAGATGGCACCACCTGTTATCGTGGTATACGGGACATCTGCATCGGTGGCACATGCAAGGTGAGACTTACCATATAATCTACCAATAGAATACCTGGTGGTGGCTGGGGTAGCCACGCAATTCTTTGCCTGTTTACCCCAGCAGGGCTATTATGACCATTCAACGCAAAGTTAGTTGCTACCGCTAGTTAGCTTCACTTTCGAGGAAAAGATAGCGAAACTTTTGACGCAAAGTCTAGCGTCTCTCTGCTATCGGTCGCAAATTCGTTTTGCGTCGTGCTCATAATAACCCTGCAGGAAAGGCTTTTTCTTTCTTCAAACAGACGGAAAATAATATCTTTATTCTATTTCTTCCGACCCAATATTAAATAAATTGGGAAAAATAATCTAGTCAAAAATTTAAAATTTCAGCTTCAAGGTGCACATGTTTGTGCACGAGAGTTACTAGTTTTAAAATTTCAACCCTTTGCGTGTGGTAGATATCGCGCAATGCTCATATCAGATATACAAACATTCTCTTCAGTTTACTAATGTAGATTAGAGAGCGCAAAGAATACAACAAATTATAATTCCTTACAGAATTGATTAGTTAATAAAAGAAGTAGAACAAATACATTTTAAACTGAATATTTGAAATATTAATTAATAATAGAAACAGAAACTGTTTATATGTTTGGCTGGATCGTTATAATAAGATGGAATATTCATGTGTGTTAAAAGCTTTTACTCGACATTTTCTATCATATAATATGAGATACGTAATTAAAAATAAATAAAAAGGTGATTGGATAGTTTGATTCAAATCGATTTTCACCTTTATGAAAAATATCATCTAAAATAATTAATAAACTCTTTCTTGCTGGTCATCTAAAATATTTTGTTTCAACTTAAGCATCTTCAAGCACTGTCAAGTATTATTATGTCATATATTTTTAAATAATCTTAATTTACAAAAGACCATAACTAAATTAAATTCTTTTACAAGATAAATTTTGTATTGTATTTGTATCTCTTGAAATAAAACCTCTATTCACTTTTGGAGGTATGTTTTTTTTTATAAATGGAAGAGAGATATAATACATAAAAGGGAACGAACGAACACAATAAAGCTTTTAAATTAAAAAGAATAACACATTTCATCTTTACATTTCATGTTACCGGACAATGAGTTAATGGCTGTTTTTTTTGAAGAGAATTGATCGTTACCGCCCAATCTTTCAAACAAGGTTTCATTCCATCAGAACCCATTAGAAAGGAGTTTGAAGCGCACAACGAAACTCCTTAAAAGAAGAAACCAAGAACACACAAAAGGGAGAAAACGAGATTGGTAAAGAATGATAGGATACTCATAGAGAAAAATATGAGGAACGAATAATATAGGAGCCAAAATCACAAGAAACTGTCCTTTATGTTACTCGTACCTTTTACATGTTCCTATTATTCTTTAACGATTTGTTTTTACGTCTTTTTTCTTCTTTTAAGGGGTTGTGTTGCAAGTTTCACACTACTTTTAGATGAGTTCCGATATAATTAAATCTAGGTAGAGAGAGTGGGTGTTAACGCCCGATTTTCTTCAATACGCAATCATTACTTCTGTTTTCCAGTGTCGGTAATGCAAAGTGTGAACTAATTTTTTTTCTTTTAACAACACACATCTTAGTTTGTTCGTTCCCATCTATGTGTTTCTGTCACTCTTTCATGTATTTATGCAAGAAAATTGCTGTATGATAAGTTAAGCATTAAAAAAATATTGATTTCAATTTCTTTGCCAGTTGTAAAAACATATTTATTTTATGGAAGTCGCCAAAATAATAAAACAATCTGAAACGTTAAATTTATTTGATTATTTTAGTTCAAAAGTAACATTCTTCTAGACGAAGACATTGAAATCGATGTTTGGTATTTAATTTGCTTGACTACGAAGATAATAAATCGTCCTAAAGCGAAATGACATAAAACCAACATATTTTTACTCTAGTCCAGATTGTCAGACATAGATAAAGTATCGTTATCTACCATGAGATTAAGATGAATCTTGACGTTTATTAGGTATTAGGCATGCTGACATCATTTTTGTTTTTAAAACTGCGCATGAAGCTACAGCCTAAACGGTTTAGTGGATTTTGACCAAATTTTATATTTATATATATATTTAGCACCACGTTTTGCTACCTGTTCTGGCTACACGCATTGTGCACTAGTTACTCAAATGAACTAGATATGAGGAAGGTTGAATTTAAAGGAAGTGTACCCATATTTGTGTGGAGTTAGAGTGGAAAGCTATTTTGGAAAAAAACACCCTCAGTACACCAGACCAGTATTCTAGCTCCGATCTCCATGCCATTGGCAAGCTAGTCCAACACTAGAGTGACGCTTTAGACCATGTGGCCAACGAAGCAGGCTATTTAGGTATTATATGGTCATATCTCTTATCCCAGTTTATTATTGTTTTTAATATTGCCTTCAGGTTAAGAGTAGTTTATTGATGTTTGATATTTGAAAATTCAAGATTTTTATTAAATAATCATCTAGAATTGTTTAAAATTGATAGTTGTTGAGTGTTTGGCATATCAACACTATACTTTTTTTTTTAAGAGAACCAATTCATTTATGTGTAGTTTGCTAAAGATTACTTTTAGACAATTTGAAATTTTACGAAAATGACTATTTTTATTACTTTTAAAAATGATATTTGGGTAATGTCGGCCCAGAAAATAAAATTGCATTTTGATTTTAGGGGACATATTTCGATCAAGGGTAGCTTACTAATAAATAATTTTAGAAAATTTAATATTCTTTTAAATGGCTCTAATCATTTTGCCTAAATGGCGATTTGGTGAGTGTTGTATGCCTACAAAACCAATACAATTTATATGTACCTATTTTTCTAGGGAAAACTCGTTTAAGGGGAGTTTACTTATCATTAATGTTTGAAGATTTGATATTTTTAGAAAATGACTCAAACATATTTGTTTAAAATATGTACTGTGCAGTATTTTATATGACAAGAAATTAGAGACATTTTTCTAAAAACAAATTATTAGAGGGTAGTTTACAGATGAGGGATTTAAAAAAAAATAGACTGTGTGAAAAAGTACAAATGATTGTGTCTCATGATCTATTTTACAATCGCTCCGTTTTATTCTCAGAAGATGTCAATAATACTAAGTTATTTGATAGAGTGTTATTCTTTTATTGAACTATTCCATACCAACCTTGAATTTAACCAACACCAATTATAAATTTTTTTAAATATCTAACACATATTAGTGAAATACAGAAATATCTTACAAAAAGCGTTATCAATATTAAATAATCATCGATGCTATTTATGTGTTTGGGAACGGCCATGAAAATGTTTTCATGTAATTAATTTATTATATTTAATTAATACTTTTTATATTTCGATATATCAATAATTACTAAAATATTCATATTATATAAAGTAAATAAAGGTCTAAAAATGTACTGAACAAACTTACGAGTAAAAATATAACTATAAACGTAAATTATACAATGTGAGAGGTGATTTTCACTAAATTAAAATCTTAAACTCTGAAAATTGCGATAAAAATTCTTCAAGTTCGTCCAACTCTCTTTGAGGGTGAAATGAGACCGATTTTTAGAAGATAGACTTCTTTATTACTGGTCACGCAATAATATTTTTTGTATATACAACTTCATAGCCTACACTGGCAGGCACAGAGACTAACCTAAATCTAGTCTGACTTAGCAGTGGTGGGTATGTCGGGAATTTAATTCCAGCCTAGGCGTGTTGAGGGTGTTTTCATATTAAATTGCTTCCCACTCTCCCCCTCCTGCGATATTAAGGGCAGATTCTTCTAAAATCAATCTTCCTAATACCCACTTCAGTGGCCGAATAGTCTAAGGCGTCACGCTTGTGTTAGACTGACCTGCTCTAGATGGAGAAATAAGTGTTTGAATCCCAGCTAGTTCTACAAAGGATGGTTTTCCCTAAGTGGTTTCCCACTTTTCTTCTCAGCAAATGTGGGCAGATTACCTCTAAAGTGCTTCCTTCTTCACCACTGCCAATTGGAGTAGTTATATATGCGAATATCCTGAACAGGTAGTAAGAAGTGGTGATAGGAATAATATATTTTAAAATACGTACATGTGGATAGTCTGTCTAGGGTACTAGTTCTACGATCTAATCACAAGATTTGTTCCTAAATTACAAAACGTTTGGAGGTAGTCGGAGGCTATCACTTCGAAGTATGTTAGCTACACTCTACATGCTCCTAGTCTTATTACTATTCGGGCTATAGGAATATCTATATTAATGTGGTAGGGGTGAGGAGGTTGGAATCTAGAGTAAGCACACTCACAAACGACCATAGGGGGAAACCATTAAAGTAAAAACACCTCAGTACAAAAGGTCGGTATTAAAACCTTTTATCCTAGTCACCAGAAAACTCGATTAAATGGGATTGCTTCCTTTGTCACCGTGTTTCCCAGTGTGGGTACCACAACTTTGAAACACATCCGGTCCGCCCAATATAATTTGTTTTACATTAATACTAGTGGACCCGACAGACGTTGTCCTGCCCGAACGTTGGCTTTTCGTTTGGGTGGCATAATTGATTTCGTTAATAAAACAAATATTATGTAATCGTCACAATTACAAATTCACAATGAANAAGGAATCTTAAATGGTATATAGGTTGTGTGTTGATTTCTAGGAGGTCCCTTGCGATCTTAACCTGACCTCCAACGCTGTTGAGGACGTATGCGGGGTATGCCGAGGGGATGGAACCTCCTGTATCAACAAAGTGGGCAGTGAGGCCTTCGCCGCGGAAAAATCTGGTAAGAGGGTCTAATTATACTGAGTGGTAAACTCAATAGATTTTGTGAAAGGCAATATTGCATTCCTTTAAGTTGATTTTCCTGGTAGTATTTGCATATATAAAAATAAAACTAACAAAAATATTTAAGAATAGTCTTAGTTGTTACTATTTTGATTTAATACAAATGTATGATTGTATATATATATATAATCTAAATTTTAATAAAAAAATTCTAACACATTTTAGGAATCAAATGGCCTGAAGCGTCACCAGTGGCGAATTTAGATTTTTGCCACCTAGCGGCTACACAGATCTTACCACCCTCCCACCTCCATCCCGGAAATCCCTTCAGACACCCATGCCCTCAGTCAAAACAAAGGGGGGGGGGGATGCTCTTATAGGGAGGCAGGGCAGCTAGGTGACAAGAAACGGATATCCACTAGCTTATACCACGAGTTATAAACATTCATATCGGGAGGTAGAGTACGTGTTTATAAAAAAGTTTTGCTTGTAGGATAACAAAGAGTTTGCCACTCCTCTGAATTTGCAATAGCTTCCTGAGCCCTCTTGTAAGTCTAGCACACGGCGTCACTCTCGAAATTGGCTGCACTGCCAATAAAAGAGATAAAGAGGTTTGAATCTAAGTTGGGTGCATTGAGGATGTTTTTCCTAATTGGTTTTACAGTTTCCTCCCACCAAAATGAGGGTACACTTACTAAAAATTAAGCTTTACTCATCTATAGTATACAACCATAATTATTACATATGTTTATTGTCAAAACGGGCAGGGAAACGAAATGGAAGAAAAAAAGGTTTCTAACATTTTTCGGAGTTTAGATTCAGGGTGTGGACTTAAAGTTAGTGATCGTCATTCAGGAAATGGGAGATTCAGATTTCCTTATCATCAGAATAATGCTAATATTAGTGAAACACTACTTTACCTATTGCAGTTCTTGTGAACATGATTGTTATGTGGTGATGGATTGAAGAAGGCATCTTTTAAATAGCAGAATTTAAATATTTTACAATATAGGCCTAATATATTTACCATTTTGCCAAGAATCATGTAACCCCTACTCATGCTAGCAATGTGGCGTACAAATACACCTTAGCTCAGCCGGGGAGTAGGCCATCTATTTACTTAAGAGTTTGATTCCCGGCATGAACTAAGCAAACTCAATTCAATGAACGAAGATTAACACCTGTGTTCACGTCCACATCTGCTTCTCAAGTCAATGAATTATCGAAACATTTTCTTGAACTTCGGTGGGAAGGGGAGTGTATTTCTTAAATATTCGTTGAAATTTCATCCTGACTAAAGTCTGGGCTGTGTGGTTAAGGGTTGGCAATTCCAGAAAAATTAGTATATTCTTACTAAATGAGTAGTATCTTTTGTCAGTAATGTCTAGCAGTGACTTGAACTAACTAATGAATGGGAATAGAAAATAAGGGGATTGTTCTTCGTGGAACTTTACTAACAGTCACCTGAAGAGAGAAGGCTGAACTAAACTGGAGGAAGTTTACTAATAGTATCTTATATCTGGCCGAGATTTAGATCCAACGTGTCGATTAAAAAAACAGTTTCAATATCCTTGCAGCCATACCTTTGTTTATTTTTGCAAGGAAAAGTATTCTTTACACGGCGTCCTATTGCCTCATTAGGAATATCCACTTTTAATAATTACAATATATAAGAGAGGATTAAGTTAGGATTTAAAGGAAATGTAACCACATTTACGTGGATAAAGTTTGGTAAACAATTAAATTAAAAAAAACACTCTCATTATGCCCAACCAAGATTTAATTCCTGACCTACCCATTGCCAGAAAACAATTCTAGATGAGCTTGATATTTAGTCCACCTGCACACTGATGGAAGTAGTAATTATTAATAGTTGCATCAGTCAGCGGAACTCTCCAGTGATATCTCCACAGACTGAGCGTTCTGGCGTTGAGATGTGAAGTTCGCGAACGATTCTTTAAACTGAGTTAGTCGAATTAGTTCACTTTACATAAATAACCTATTTCAAAATGAACTATAATATTTTACGATAGTAAGACATTGTGATTCTTCGGCTGATCTCTGTCAAAGAAACCTAGTGGAAAATATGAATTGTAGCCGAGAAATTCTCCCATGAGCTATTATGTAAGGCTCTTGTGAGTTGAATGAAGTTAGTTAAAAAAAATTGCCTTGATAAGAATGGCTTTCCCAGCCCTCTCCAAATGACCCACATATACATGCAATAAGCGCAATTGTATCAAAATTTATAATTAAAATATACTAACATTATCGGCATTAGTGTAGCTGATGTACTAATGAACGAGTGAGCTACAGGCTGTAGTTGCGATGGAGTGAACTTCCAGCCGTAAGTTACGAATTGTATAAATACTAAGTTCCAAACTATATCTCTTTGATCGCAAACTAATGAATGACAACTAAAAGGTGTAGGTCATAAATGACTGAAATACAGTCTGTAGGTAATAAACTAGTGAAAGGCTGCACTACAAGCCGTGGGCTGCTGGTTGCGAACTATTGAACACATGAACTAAAACATGTAGATCACGAACGACTGAACTACAAGCTATAAATCATGAACACGTGAAAGACTTAGCTGCAAGCAATAGGTTGATTCTCGTAAACTAATGAACGAATGAACGAACTATAAGGTGTAGGTCAAAAATTTATGAAAGGCTAAACTCCTAGCTGTAGTTCACTAACGAATGAACTTAAGGACTCCCTCCAACTGGATTATGACGCCGTATCCATCCCACAAGAGGCTAGCCAGATCCATGCATATAAGAGAGATAATTTTGGCATCGACACCACCTGAGGCCCAACTTTGAACTGAACGGTGGAACTCCTAGTAGCCATGGAGGGGACAAACACCCCGCCACAAAGCCCTTCTAGCCTTGCGTATGGCCGTACCTTCTGAGTGAGCAGTTATGGATCACCACTCCTTCTATACAGTGATCCCGCCATCACTTAGTATTTTGGGTAAGCCCTTGGCGAAAAGAGTTGTCTTTTCCATAGTGACACCAGCGTCACGGAAGAGGTCAGAAACTCAGCTTTTGGTATAGCTTACAGAAGCATTTGCATTAAGTTTCCCAGTGGAGACCCAGTGGAAATGTTCCTACAAGCTATCCCCTGCCGAGACTGGGTACACACTAACAACTACTTATTGTATGACCGGTGGAGGCCCTCACCTTGCCACACCTACAAACCCAGATGACTATAGGGATTCAGCCACCCAATAGCCTTGACTAGATGGTTGGGGCCACAGTCCAGGCGAGGCAGGAAGTACGTTGCCTGGGAGCCACCAACATGGATCCACCTTATAGAGATTTTGGGCAAGTAGATATGAGGCAGCCAGATCCCCTTTCCTTCCACTCTCCCATCAGGAGAGTATCCGGGGCAATGTGTAGCTTTACTAGGGAAAGGAATATACTACGTCTCAAACCAAATCCCAAAGAACTCACAGCACAGGACCGGATCTATCCCTCATTAATGACTGAATTTTAAGACCGCCATACCTTGTGTAAGTAAGTGAATTTTCAAAGTGGAGACTCACTTGCCGTGTCAGGGCTCAGCAACCACTTGTCTGGGGGACAAACACCTCTTAAGAGGCCCCTCTAGCACACCATGGTTGTGTTCTTAGAGCGTGGACACGCACATTACATTCGAAGTAAACAATTTAGGGACTGGCGACACCTTGCCTGCCGTAGAATGGACAGCTATGAGTTAACTTGTCGTAGGAGTTCAGGTGCTCAGCTTGAGGAATCAATCATATAGTCTTTAATTCTGATTTGCCCAGCGGGGATCTCTAGGAGCTGGCCTGGTCAGCTTTTCCGTATGGTACTAGCTACCAACTGCTTGATGTGTAGCGAGTAGGGGGACCCATCTTCCCCCATTCATTCCTACACTGAGTATTCAGAACTAATTTAGCCACCCTTTGGGTTTAAACTTTCGGACGTTGCCCGGGCACCACTAGGAGATGGCACTCTACCAGGATTACCGTATTACCGTACCACATCCACCAAGAAGAAAAATAATGAAAGCTTCTTGTCCAGTCTGTTTCAGGGTAGTCGCCACAAGGGAACGAGAACATCTCAAAACTAAGAGCATCCAACCATCAACCTGGAGCTATCCCCCACTAACAATTGACCTATTGACCATTATAAATGAACTGATAATTTAAGTAAATTTAATCACTTTGAGCTATTGCTATGTGCCAGCACAGGGAACATTTACGGTCATCTCTATTTTTGTACGATGTTTATATAGGTATTTTTTCACGCAGGTATGAAGAAACTGGTTAGTATACCGGTAGGAACGACAAACATCAGGATTGAAGAAACCGAACCCACCAAGTCCTACTTAATCTTACGGGATACGGAAAAGAAGGTCGTTCTTCTCAAAGGGTGAGAACGAAGATACAGCTTGGACACTTGGGAGGGCCGTCCCAACTAAAACGAACATTTAAATATTTCTTGAATAAGTTATTATTTAAATAAAATAAATAAAATATACTATAAAAAATGTTTGAAAAGTTATTACTACCCATGAATATAATTTGCTTGTGAAAGGGAAGTCTGGGCTTTTATCTCAGTCAGACGTATTGAGGTTGTGTGTTCCTAAATGATTTTACATTCTAGCTGCCCCAAAAATAGTTTAAGTTTCCTCTAAATTATACTTCATACATTAGCATATTTAAAATAAGCATATATTACCCGAACAGTTGTGAGATATGGATGACAGACATGTTTAAATCAAATTGAAGGGCTGATTGGAGTAAGTGCATCATCATTAAAGTGGTTAGGTTTTGAGAAAATCACAATTATAAATAAACAGGAGAAAACTGCCCTTTGTGCACCCTGCTAAGATTTTAACCTAAATTTTACCGTCACTGTAAGTCCATTCCATTCCAAGACTAATTACCTCTTAGTCACCATCTACAACCATTACCTTTAAGAGTAAGTCGATTTTTAAGTCCGATAGCCTAACTCAGTCGATAGCTGGTCTATATCAATTGTTAAGGATCTCAAGCTCTATTCCATGAATGACTGAAAAAACATAACTGATGAAACCAAGTATATTTTCTTTCACAATTATGAATTAACGTTTGAGATCGCTGGGTATTGTGACTGTTATAAAATTAAGATAGTTTGCTTGTAGTGTTCTTATACTATCAGCTGATTCATAAAGTGCACGTTAAGATGGCATTGTGTTAAAAAGTATTAATACAAGTAATTTATTTGATAATCCCCTCTCTCCCTATTCCAAATACCAAACAGAAGTTGTTGCTCTATCTTTCAGCACCGAGCTCGGAATGTTCGATCTCTCTGGAATGAAGGTCTGGATTGGAATGGTTAAATATCGCCAGGAGACTTTCAACATCCCAGGACCTACTCAGACACCTCTCGCCTTCTTCGTAAGTTGACATCAAGATAACACGCACCAATGACCATGTGCGATAAAGGCGTCAGTCACGTCCTGTTTGGTTTGGCAGCTGATGGGGAGGTCGTGGCTTGACTCCTACTTTGTGTATTGAAGTGCCCACTTATTAATGGTTTCCTACAATGACTTTGCACAAATACGAGTAGGATCGCTTTAACCTCTACCCGTTTAGTGTAAATATAAGGAAAGCTCGGACTGGTAGTAAGATTAAGCGCAAAGACAGTGGATTAAAATCAAAGAAAACAAACAAGACTTCAGAAGATCGTGAGATTAGGTTTAGTAGGAGCTAACGCTTCTCGCGTGTCTTCGAAACAATTAAACCACAAGATACCGGTAAGATTGGGCTGACTGAAATCGGAGTTTTGTGTTTAGAGATGTTTCATGTCACCTTTTGGTGTCCCATCCTTTTTTCGGGAGAGTACTAGTTAATTTTTCTCGTATCATCAACCTCATAGCTACGTCTAATTAAATTATAAGTTTGCTAACCTTGCCAGTGGCCACGTGGTTTAAGACGTTATACTCGCATGAAACTTGATATAAATGATTTTTATCTCCTAAAGGGTTTAACAATCTACCTTCACGCAAATCATGTTAAGCATCCTCTAAATTCTAGCTCATCCACTCCATTATGATAAATATGTGTGGAGCCCAGGCTATTAACATGTTTTAACCAATAGTGTAGGGAAGTGTAAAATATCATTAAAATTAAATATAATAACATTTGCTTGGNTGGAGGAAAAACGCCTCAATATGTCCAGTTGGTATTTGATCTCTATTCTCCCCGCAGCTTTCAAACCTTACCAGACTATTGCTATCCTAGTCCACGTGCTCATCGGTGCAGGTTTCTTGAAAATAAAATATAAACATAAAAGAAAAATGACACAATATTGTTATGATGGCCTATTTTTACGGATTAAAATTACTATAATCAGTTTTGTATCCACCCTTCTTGCGAATAAGTTTGGTTTTCAATTTGACTAATAAAGTCAAAGATTGTAATTAGGTACAGTGGGGGTTAGAAGCTTAAGGTATTAGCCTCACAATACACTTGATAGTTGTTTAAGACAATGTTGGAGTTCAAATACCTGGTGGGTATATATAGGGTTTTGTTTTCCTTCACATAATTGCTACTGTGGTTTGTTCATAATATTTCTACGTTATTGGAGATGAATTGACTCTTAGAGATCCACCTATTTTCTTCTTATAAGGTAAGGTCTACACTACATTTTGCGTTGAACGTTGGGTGAAACAAATAAATGGCTCATTTTTAGGGTTATGATTAATTCTTAATTTGTGTTTAAGACTTAAATAGGATCATAAACCTTTCTAAATTATTTATATACTCAGAAGTTGGTAGAGTCCCAGATTTGAATGCCCTACAAGTGTTAATTATCTTAATTCATCACTCTTATAGTATCTATATTTTTTGCCCCTAGGTTCAACCAATTGAAAATGTGACCATGAGGTACTCCATGGGAGAAAAGGCCAAGGAGCAACGTAAACCGGTCTTTATATGGGACTTTTTGGACTGGTCAAAGTGTTCAGCTCTTTGTGGTTCAGGAACTCAGGTAAAAACTTTAAACTGATCCCCAAGAGAAAAGGCGGGCTCTATTATCCGAGAACTCAGGGGATTGGTTCCAAACTGAGATATAAAATGGAAGAATGGATTCAATTATTTAGTAACTCAAGTACATTCCTCCAAACTGGAATTAAAAGTACGAGAAAATGTTTCTATGATCCAGGTACTCAGGTGATAAATTTTCTACTTTTCTCTACACACTTTTAATAACTGGTTCATGAGTGTTGTGGATTTTTACAGCTATCTCAGCCAAAGTGCGTCGAGAAGGTCGCAGGCATTGTGGACGATATCCACTGTCAGAAAATGGAGAAACCCTCAGTCAAGACTAGACAGTGTGAGATAGCGGAGTGCGTGCCTAGGTGAGATTTAGCTTGGATGAGGTTAAAACAACTTAAAATGTATTCCTATACTTTTAACAATGCACATGGAATTATAGTGGAATGTGTTGTTCTTAGTTGTATGAGGCTCGACGATAATATTTGACTAAGGAGAGTCAAGCCGTTTATATATATAAAAAATGAATACTTTACAAGCATCTATTTTTGAAATAAAAGCTAAAGGTGGATTTAGTAAATAACTAACAACCACATATCCGAAGCCAAATTTGATAATAAATTTAATGTATTCTCATTTTACCTTGAGTGTCCGTAACTTAATTTATAAACACATTTTAACTATAATATAAAGTTTATTTTTATCATGCAGATTATTTATGCCCCGCAGATGGATGCTAGGTGACTGGCAGAAGTGCGAAAAAAGCCTGGATAGCAGCAGCTGCAAGAAGAGTCGCCTAGTGAAGTGCATAAAACCTACAGGGGTAGGGCAGGGTGCCTCACTTATCATCCCAGAGGGAAGCTGTGGGGGACCTAAACCGGACACCGAACGGTCCTGCATTTGTGAAAAAACGGGTAAGAAAAAGAGGTGTGATGGAAAGAAAAACAGATCGATGCTCTCTAACGAAGAACAGGAACGAGATGAAGATGGAAACACAGATTGTACAGAGCTAGAGTCTAATGAAGGAGAGAGCCGACACTCTCTGGCAGGAATGTCAAGGACGATGCAAGGCACTTCTTCAAATAGCGGCGATGAAAGTGAAGACAAGCCTTACTCTGGGTTTTATTGGTGGGGACAAATTAAGGAAAGTGATAAAGAAAAATCTTCAAATGTAATAACTGCTGAGGATAGTGATTCTCGAGAAGAGGAAGATGCGGCCTATGATAATCCTATACACTATTCTAATATTCAAAATGCCGGAAAAAGGGATAAGAATGATGATATTCAAAATTCACATGATATGGAAGACACAGCAAAAAATGTAGATAGGCAAAATTATGTAAATAAAGAGGATTCCAACTATGAAAACGCTGGTATAACATTTGGCCAGCCACAGTTGAAATCCACCACCAGTAAAATAAACTATAACTTTTGGAATAAATTTTACAATGATGCAGATGAAAAAGATAAAAATGTGGCCAGTTCATTATCAAACATTCAAAAGGAAAGTGACAAGGGTGAGTATCAAGACAAAAATTCTCCAAAACTTGAGATTAAAAAGAACAAGAAAGACCGCAATAGCTATACTTTGGCAAAAGTGAGGAGCGAAATAATAAGTGAGAAAGACGATGACGATACGGGTGATGAGGAAGAAAATTTTGATAATGGTACGCCAGAGAGCCAAGACTATGAAACCAACTTATTATTGAACGAATATCCTTATAAAGGTACCTACAAGAGAGAGTCACAATACAACTCAGAGGAATACACACAAAGAGAGTCACCAAAAGAAGTCAATAAAGCTCAGGTAAATAATAATCTTAATTCTGTTTCGTTTAGTAACAAAGACATCTCTCCAGAAATTGAATATAATTGGAAGCCCAATAGTGACGAATACGATTATGAAAATACAGACGAGTATCTGAATGATGATACAGGGGGTGATATCGAAGGAAATAACGCCATGTGGAGAAAATCTTCTAAAATTAGCGACGAAGCATTCAGTAAAGATTATATGGAGAGTAACCCAACAGACAATCTGGATAATTCAAAAATTGGTGGGAAATACGCATCGTCAGACCTAGCTGACGAAGAAAATATGAGAGAATACCAGCGAGGAACGTCTGACGACACCTTGAAAGATAAGAAAGGCCTCGCCTCATTGTACAGGGGATCAAATGGAAACATCGCGAATTTTGAAAGGTCTAGAGTTAAATCCAAGTCAATGAAAACGAGCACGAATAAGACCAGGTCTAGAACAAAACATGAGCAACCCTCTCAGGATGTATTTCCGAAAGGTTGTTTGACCCCGGAGATTATACGACATATCCCCTTTTGTGTGGACCCGAATTCTGGTAATATTTTGGTGAATGATACGGGTGAGTTAGTTGGACGTGTCCCCGTTCAGGACAGACAATCTGAGGAAATGAGAAAACTACCTTCAGGGGATAACTTAATCATCGAGAGGGGGAAAACTATAAAAGACCTTGAACCCTTGGATGAACTGAAGCTTACTGTGAACGTGGACAAGACAGAATCGAAGCAGTTAGAGCATCTACCCGAGGGTATTCAGCCTCCCGGGGAGAATGACAAAAAGTTGGAGTTGGAAGGGAAGGATGTGTTGCAATACATGCAGAAAATGCAAGAAAATTCAAATAACAAGAGTCTTGGCCTAAACTATGGCTAATAAATAAAACTATACTACATAGTATCAATAATAATTAACTTCTTTTTCTAATGGTCTTTACTACTCCACGAATAATGAAGTCGTAAGTCGTATTATTGTTGATTTTTATGTTTTTGGTTAAATATAGTAAGGAATTCTCTCATTGCCATGTCTTGGTAAGCTTTAAGGAAGATTTCTCAGATTGTTTAATTAGACAATTCATGAAAATAGCATTAAAATATTTTTGAAATATTAAAGAGGTTTATCAAAAATACAATATTTATGTGGAACTGTTTTTTAGAACAATTTAGTAGAACTCAAAAAGGCTCTAAATTTAATTAATGATTCTTTAATTAAATATATTGGATATATTTATGTTTTTTCTATAATTTTTGTTGTATTCTGTATATTTTTAGAACACAGTTTATTCAAAATACCTAATATTACTTTTCATGTTTCGATTGTTCTACATTTTAAGATAATCTTATTAAATAAAGTTATAATAAAATAACTATAAATGTTTTGTTAATAAGTCACCAATATTGAGTGAGCAATTAACTATACCTTATGCACAAGAGCATCAAAAAACTATTTAGAAGAAATTGAAGGATGTATTGCATAGTTGTGCTATTTTAAAAATAATCCTGATAGTAATATTGATTTTGATATAACGGACAAGAACGGATTCACGGTATATTAATCATCTCGCTCTGCAATAGTTGCTGATATTATTCTATATTCACCCTCTTCACTCAGAGTAAATATTGGTGCAAGGCTATTGACCCTTGTTATGACAAGACTTTAAATTCCAAATTACATTAATACAATTTCTGTCACTTAGAATTTATCATTATTTTCCTGTTTATTAGAATATGTCCCTAGTGGATCGATTGACATTAAAGCAATCGAATAAATAATATTAAGTTAACTAGTAAAATAAAACAAGCCAAATATTTTTGTTAAGAATCAAAACATTTATTACAATAATTATTATATTTTCACATAATCTATAAAGGACTTCATAATTGATGGTGGAAACAACTAAAAATAATGTTGAGCTAATAATTCTCTAAAGTGCTGACACAACCCCGTTATGTATCTAATATAATTTTTTGTTTGTAACGTGATATAGTGTGAAAATTTCCCTTTTTGTCTTTTTATCAATTATAAATGATGATTGTACGGGTTATAATTATATCCCAAAACACAACAATCGGTAGGCACGTAGCTAAAATGGAATGCTGTATGTGGGTTCTCCATAAATTTCAATCAATTAAATTTAAATAAATGGTTCAGAATTTTTTTACAAAAACAAATGTTACAACACACTCTAAATATTCTACAGTCTATGTTGTTTGTAAATAAGTAAGTTTTCCCAATGTAAACGAATCCGTTTAATTGTTGGTCATAATAAATATTCTTAATATAATATATAGGCCAAAAATCTAAAATAAAATCGTTAGAACCATTTCAAAAACACTCTGAATATTTGAAAATAAATTATTTTTAAACTATCCTCAATTTGAAGGCTAAAATAAAAACAAATTCTCCTTGAGGCATCACTTTATAACACAATAATATCAAGTTTGAAAAATATCCATCAACCAATTTGAGCTGTAGCTCCAGAGACAGACAGTCAGACAGAAATGGAGACAGCCAGAATTGCCTGACTCACTTTTTTGGATTCAAGGACACATTAAACAAGAGTCAAGATTCATCATACTATCTATAGTGAAATTTTCATGATATATGAAAAAAGTAAAAATGTTATTATTGAGTCGTAGACTACCATACAACCTACAAATTATTCTAATTTACGAGACATTAGTGTAGGCTCATTTGTCATAAAATATATTTTTTTTTTGTAAAAGCAAAGTCTCATTTTATTTTGTTAGAAGATACTATAAACATTAGAAAAAAATAGTGTAGCATTTTTTCTGAACATTAAAATATCCTGGAATCCAAAATGGCCACCGAAATACAAAATGGCTCAAATTTTAAATTCCGATGTATTTGAATATTGTGAAAATATTAGTTTTTTGAAAAACATGTTTAATTGTAGTAAGGAAACAATATTTAATCTTAATAATAGAATTCAATGTAAATGAAATCAATTAAAAGTTGGTAAAAAATTGAAATTTATATGGGTCATAAGACTAATAGGTGAAATATAACATGATTACAATGTATGTATCCTGTCTGAGGTCAATGGACATTATAGGACAATATACTGATTGTCTCTTGACAAAATATAAATATAGGTCAAATTACACATTAAAAGATACACACTAAAAAATATAAGTCAATTCATATACACAAACAACATATTAAACATATAAACATATTTTACATGATGGGGTGGGTAACGGTAACAGCACATTTAGTTTATTAATGATCAAGGTTTCAATAAGTAGTATACAAAGATTCATTGTAATACCCTAAGCAGTTTTCATAATATTTCACACAACAGCCGTTTTTGGCTCTGTCTTTAGGGGTGTATACCACCCTTAATATTCAAGATGGACCCTAGGTTGCTGATGTGAATTATTCTATTTTCACACAAGGAATAGCCTGCCAAAGTTTGATGCAATGTTTTAGATACACGTTGTATATATATTTTTGAATTCCACGGGACTTGAATCCATTATACTCAGAGCTGGTTTAACAGCAGCTGAAGCCTCTTCAAGCAACAAACACAAACACACACACACATTACAAACTATACAAAGATTCTTCCTTCATTTACAATTCACATATATTCTCACAAATACTCTACATATTATTATTTTAAAAATAAATGAGCCTCCCCTAATGACCTACTGGCTTATTTATCGTAGTTTACAGGTATTTATGATCCCAAAGATTCGAGTTTTAGTATGTAAACTCAAATTTTCGTACGAATGACCAAACCTAACAGCTAAGAAGATCCTATAGTTCTACTATCACGTGTTCACACGTAGTCATGTTAACTGCAGCTGTCACTTTTGATCAATATTATCAGTACCTATAGAATAATACTAATAATAGTGTAAAAGGTTATAAATGTTACCGTAAAGGATTTGACCGTATTTTTTAAAAAGTTTTTGTAAATGCCCATTCAAGGTATAGGTTTTGACTCTAACAAAATTTTTTTTTTCAATATCATAACATTTTAAATGTCATAAAATTATAAACCTTTCTGTAAAAACATACCTATTTAAATAATAATGTAATCACACATGCAGAGGAAGAACATTTTAAGACGTATAAAGCACAATTTTAGTAACTAATGAAGTCAAAAGTGACACAAATAGGGTTTAAAATTGACAACTGCTAATTAAAGTGTTGGTTGTGTTATAACAGTAGGTCTACTAGATTTTTTAGAGGCCGTATTAAGATATAAGGATCCAACTACAAGCTAATAAGTATATGAAAGTTAGTAAAATATACAGTTTTGAAAATATCATTTTATTCATACTATTATTAAAAATTAATTTAAATTTGATATGATGATATGTAAGATCCTAGGAAATTCTGTGATAAAATATGTCAATTAAGTGAAAAGTGACAATTCAGGCACAGGAATTGAAACCCAGCTATTTGGATTTAATCAACGTTCCAGGGTCAATTTGCTTATTAAATTTGTCATTAATTAATTGAATTTGCTTCAGAAATCAGAACTGATCCTGTGTACAGTCTTCACGTGTCAGCTTATTATACACATTGTAAGAATTTTAGTTCTGTAAATTTATATTTTTATTTAGTTTTAATTTATTCTAAAATGTGTGCTTATTTTGACGTGACTAGCACGCCATGCGGCCAGATTCCACACTACATTTAATTAATTTATTTTCAAACTTATTATTTTTAACGGACATTGTATTGCGTCGAAGAAAACACCAGATAATTATAACAATATTATAACCAGAACAAGAAATATATTTATTCACCGAGTTTTTGTCCAAATATTCCGCCCACATTTTAAACAATAATGATAAGGTGTGTAATTTTACATTTTTATTTTAAAAGGCCCGGGAGGAAAAAAAGAATAAATTGAGTTTGCTTATAAACAATGATCATATGTCAAACTGTCAGATACCAGATTCTCCATCCATTTAGTTAAAGATTCAAATTTTACCAAGCTTCTTAATTATTATTTCTCCCTCATCCCCAGATATTCCTTTTTTCTTCTTTAATTTCACATATTTATAAACATATATTTCAAATTTAGAACTTAAATATGCTAGATTTTAGGGGCATTCTACGAGAACTGCCAAGAAGCGGAAAGTGGAAGAAAGAAGCGGGACTGGTGTCTTGCAGATAAAGAGATGACACACATTATTTTCAGTGCAACAAAAACTGAAATTATAACAGTTATTTCATAAAATAATCTTTCAAGTGTTAATCAAAAATACTACCATAGACGTGACGACAACTTTAGACCACTGGTAGACCTCTGCAATGACGATTCTTGGACTTTAAGTGAGTTTTTGACCAACTTACAGTTTCAACGACGAACTACCAGAACATCTTTTGAGGTGATATCAACAATTTTAGTTTTTTAGTTGAAATATCTACACAGCTTCGACCTCTCTACGCAGACGTTATATTCTTATGAACCTTATCCACTACACTTTAAAGACTTCGTGATATTTTCTTCTAAAGTAATAATTATATGTATATTTTCTCAAGCTAACAATTTTTTTAACAATTACTCTGGAAAGAATCTTTTGGCCAGAGTAATTCCTTCGACACGACTGCATTGTCTTATGTCCTATTGCAACTTTATTTTAACTATTAATCTCGTAAAGGACATCTATTAATTAGGTGTCTCAAGAAAGTATAATATTCTTTTTATTATTTCAATAATAATCCACAAAGATTGGACTTAAGATATTTTTATTAATACATCAACTTACTGAACTATTATTTGAATTGTGGATTGCATTTTAAATTTATAATTTAGCAGACGTCTGTTAGGCAGGGTAGAATTTTAGATTGACGATTATTTATTAAAGAAAAAACTAATTTAATTATTAAAGTTAAATCCATTGTTAAATATTTTATTTATATTATTATCACCATCATTAAATGTTATCCACCTTGTTACTATTGCTATAAAAAAACACATATTTAGTGATGTTTTACCTGCAAGCAGATCCCAGGGATGCTGACCTTGGAGGCCGGTATTGTTGTACGCAAGCTGAGTTCATTGTTGACTAGATACAGTAAGGGCATATTTTTTTTTCCCCAATATGACCCAGAGATCCTGAGCCTTGGGTTTGATTGTATGCATTATTATTATTTTAAGTTTTACCCCGAGATAGTAATTTTTTGTTGTTAAATGTAACTGTTTGTTTTGAACCCAAAGTATTGTATTCATTTTAAATCTAAGCTATCCCACCATTCTTTTATCATATATTTTATATACTATTTTTTTAAATGACGTCACTGACTTAAAGTTAATAAACAGATATATGTCCTTTTTTATATATTTCCCCTTCCTTTCAATAAAAATACATTACACTCATTATTATTATAAATATATTATATTATTTTTTGTACAACATACATTTTAGTAAATTAGTTTTACGTGTGTCGTATAGTTATCACAAACTAAGGTGATTCTTGAACAAAATAAACATTGCTCTAAAGATGTAGGTTTTAAATAGAACCGAACATAAATTAATAAAGTTATATGTAATATTCATAAAAAATAGAGTAATTTATTCTTATCCAACTAATTAATTTTCATGTAAATGCTGGATAAATTATTAAATATTTTTCTAATCTTAAGAAATAATTAAAACTAGTGAAAATTACAATTAATATTATCTAACCCTGAAAATGGGCAAAAATATAAATACATTTAAAACATAAATTAGTAATAATCAATATACCACACTAAGATTGCAAGCTACTCAAAATAACCAATTCAAAATTAACCTTTAAAAAACTTTGAAAAATCCCAAGAAAAGATTATTGGTGCTTGTGACTCATATTTAAAATACTTTTATTAATTATTTCAGAGAAATCATAAATAAAGGATATCTTAAATCTAGCTAAAATTACCCTTCTCGATCTAGTTATTTGAGTTAGATATCTATGTTTTGTATTTGGGGCTAAAATTTAAAAATAATTATTTCAGAGAAATCATAAATAAAGGATATCTTAAATTTAGCTAGAATTACTCTTCTCGATCTAGTTATTTGAGTTAGATGTCTATGTTTTGTATTTGGGGCTAAAATTTAAAAATAATAAAATTAGGTATTGGGAATTGATTATAGCTAAGAACAGAGTATCTATTTCCTTCATTCTTAAATTTGTTTAAGAATCCTTTGTTGGTATATATTGTTCTATTACTTCAGTTTTCCTATTAAGATATTTTGTGTTGTTATGTACATTTTTGAGATAATGCTCTTTTCTAGCTTAAAATATAACACTTAGGAATGAATGAAAACCTTGTGGTTATCACGCCGTCAACACTTCACTCCAAATACTTGTTGAAAGATATCAATAGGGATACCTTACTTCATGGGGATCCAGGAACAAGGTTGAAGAAGTTATGTCATTCAATTTGCATATAGATGGAGACACCGACAGTGAAAGATTGGAGTTGCGGTTGAGTAAAAAAAAATAAAGAAAAAGAAAATGGCGCGAGAGTAAGGAAAAGTTGTTGAAATATAAAAAAATAGAATTACTTTTCTGAATAATATATAGTTTTGTATTAGATAGTTACACATACTTTAGTTTCTGTTTCTTTCATGGGATTATGAGATTGACAAGAAAAAAGCTTACTTTTTAAAACTTAGTTTTTACAACAAGAAAGAAGTTATTTATACGTGAGCACGTATTTTTAAAAATCTCTTCAAATTCATTATATTAAAATAAACCAAGTGTGATTGATAAAATTAGTAAGATTGCTCGCTTATTTAGGTAAGCTAACTAAACGTCAAGCTCGTATAATATAGTTTGTTGGTGATGTAAAGGTCAAAGTTATCATCTCAGCCGGGTGTGATAAGAATAGTATTTGCCTATTTGTTTTTCCACTCTACCTTCAGACAAATGTGGGTACATTTCATCTAAAATTTAAGTTTCTCATATATACCTCATTAGCATAGTTAAATGCGGACGGCCCGAACGGGTAGTAGGATTCAGTGCAAATAAAATGGGACCACGGTTCCCTTTAAGTTAAAGACAATATAACCAGATCCCAATATTTACTTTCTCTCGACACCTCAGAGAGAAAGTATTGTGATCGTCAAAAAAATTCGAAAGATAAATTTTGATGAATGTTGACGTTTCAAGACCTACTGAAACCACAAAAGTGGTTTTCGCGATGCCATCTGTCTGTCTGTCTGTACCTTGGGCTAGAGCCGAAACTATTTTACCGATTGGGCTAAAACTTGATATCCAGTGTTTTAATAAGGTCCCCCCCAAGGGAATTTTAGAATTAGATCTCTAACCCTAAATTTAGGAGTAGTTTACTGAAGGGCAAATATAGAAAATTCAATTTTCTCGAAATTTGCTCAATCAATTTTGATTAAATTTTATATACGGACATCATTTATAATAATAAATAAGAGGGCAACTCTAATTTTCTCATGAAAATGATTTTGAGGGTAATTTACATGAGGGAAATTTTCAATTTTCATAATTTATCCTCAACTATTTAAGATACGAAATATATTTTCATTGTAAAGTTGTGGAACTATTAAAGATAAAAATCTTTTATCTGAAATATATTCTTATAAAACCAATAGTTTCTGAACTATATTAGAATATATATATACTTTTTAATTCAGGTCTTTGAAAATGAATTTAATTCTTATGCGCCTTGGTGGAAAAAGATGTTTCTCTTTTCTCAATTTTTCTGTAATGGTGTTCCTAGTTCCTAATGGCATAAATTAAGTTAGTAATAATGAATATTATTTCATTTAGGATCTTTGGTGTACTGTTTCTACAACAATGTACATACGGTACCTATTATCTTACGAGTTTTTAGTAAATGTAGGCCTATATATTAAGATGAAAGCGAGTACATGCGGTGCGCCGTACCATTTATTTTATTTTGAAATAAGACTTAGAATAATATTTAACAAAAATGGATCAAAAGACGCGTCAGAACAGTGGTCACTAAAAACAAAATATGCTATCCTCATTTTAAAACTAAATTATATAAGCTGAACTTTCAGCGTATTTTATTTAAATATATTAATATGAGTCCAATATCAATGTTTTGATTGATAAAACTTGATTTACAAATTATTCGTGATTATAAATAATATATATATATATTAGGATCATTACGATCTTATGTTTATATTTATATTTTTATTGATATTATTTTAAACGCTTGTTTGTAGGATAGATTACTAAACACATGATTATATTTTTGTGTATGTGCCCCGTCTTACTACCCATTTGGGCTGTCCACATTTTACACCAATTTCTTGGGGCTGGGTAATATTGAGATATCATACTTGCATTTTTGTGGGAGAAGTGGGGTGAGTCATCTGTGAAAATAAAAACTCATCAGAGCACGCAGCAGGGTTTCGAGCATTAATCTTCCCATCGTAACCAACCTAGACTAAATGGGGTCCAAGCCTTAGGCCACGTGCTTACTGGTGCGTTTATTTTTACTATAACACCAAAATGTTATATATGAAAATTATTTTGGACCTATTTTCAATATCGATTATGCCATGCGTTATGTAGTTTTTCTCAATTATGTTTAAGAACCTGTATAATTATAGTTCATAGAAAGTTGCAAGTAACCAATATAACGGTAGTAGCTTAATAGTTCCATAAATGAATGCAAATAAGTAAATAGATGGAAATCTCTTTCATTGAACATTATATATTTTAAAATGATCAGCATATTAGCATCTCAAATATTTGCAAATATGAACATGAAATTATAAATTATCACTAGAGAAAATTTAAGATAGAAGGATGATCTATTATTTGTGTCTAAATAAAATTAAATTTTCAAATTAATTAAATATTATTAATTTTATTCCTAGCCACACGAAGTTATCAAAATACTTAAGCAATATTCATTTATTTTAAGCTAGCAGTTTGATCCGTTTTCATCACGAGTAAGCTGCACCAAACCTTTATCAAATTAGGACATTAAGTGGCCAATTTGTTTTTATAACTCTCCATTGTAAAATACTAAGCTTGCTATGGACATCCAAAACCTGTTATGATAATAAAGAAATTCAAATACAAAAATCGACACAAAACCTTTTATAACCCATATATTGAGTGAGCAAAAGAATTCAATCTGTTGATAAAGCAATATTCACCTCATCACTACCAAAAAATAAGTAAATTCAATTATTAGGTTTTGTTAGAAAAACATAGTGAAAAATGAGTAAAGAAAAGTCCCCATTTTCCTATCTAAATAAGACAGACAGGGGGGGTAGGATAATCTAAATGTTGGATAATATTGAAACAAGGGGAGGGGCTGGAACGAAACAAGTCATAATTAAATAGTTGTGTGGAGTATTTATAAAATAAAAATTAGTGAATTCTCTATAGCATAAATTATGAAATAAGTTAAAAAAAAACAATATTTTAATCATGTGAACAAAATAAAGATTTTAAATCCTCTAAATGCAACCCTTATTATATACTGTATAATGCAGAATGTAAAAGTCATTGTTTAAGACATTGGAAATTTAATTTGAATAATCAGATTTTCTTTTATTCGTTGCGGGGGGTATCGCCAATAGCACGCTATATAATTATATGTTGGATAGCACAGAATATCGAATGATCGGACTCTACAGTATAACTTGGATTCTCAAAGAGCATCATGGTTCATCGAGATATTATGTCACCGGGGTAGTATATATATATACATACATACATACATACATACATACATACATACATACATACATACATACATACATACATACATACATACATACATACATACATACATACATACATATATACATACATATATACATATATACATACATACATACATTTTGTAGTTTCAGCGTAAAGTGAGGTTTTTCTGTTTTCAAAACATGGTTGCTTCCCATATTTAATTAGTACCGACTATAAATATAATTCAAAACATTTGAAAGCACTTTAAAACTATATATTAACATATTAAGAGCACGAATGCTAATATAAAAAATTAAAACAGGTAGTATACTCGAATATTATAAGTACATGACATACATAAAAATTAACTTCCTCTAAAAGTCATTCTCGCAATGTATCGGATTTTATGTAGGTGTGGGTAGGGGGGCAGCAGAGGCGGCTGCTCCAGACAATGAGCTGGAGTGGAGCATCATCGAGACTTTTTTTATAAAAGTAAAATTGAAAAAAATAATTTAAACGCGTAATAAACGAGGTTTTAATAAGCTAGAAATAATATTAATTTGCTTAAGGTCATCATTAGGTCAAGAGGGGTCAATGCCCCAGGTAATTTAGAAATTAGAAAAAGATATTGCTAAAAATCTTAGTTATGATAAAATAATTAATAAATTTGCTGTTGTTGAACCTAGAAAGGTGAATTTGTAAGTATAAAATCATTCTGTTAATCATTCTGTTGAGCATATTATCATCAAAAAATTATTGCCAATTCATTCAAACTATTTACAATATTTTTTCTTTAATCTTCAAATTCCAATGAAGCTCATATAACCAGGTTATTCTTTTTAGCACTGCGTCTTACTACCTGTTCATGCTATACGCATAATATGAACTAACTATGTTTATCAGCTAGGGATGAGGAAGATTGAATCTAAAAGAAGTGTACCTCCATTTGAGTAGAGATAGAATGAAAAACTATATAGGAAAAAGCCCTTAGTACACCCGGCCGGGATTCAAACCCTGATCGCCTTATCAACGGAATTCTAGTTTTTTGTGAAAGTGACGCCTTAGACCATCTGTAAACCAAAGCAAGTAGCATAAATAGTTATTTTATTATTTGGACTATTTGAATTAAGCAGTTATTTTATTCTAGAAGCGTTCTGAAAGCATTATGCTAGTTAAACGTCCCTTTTACATATTTTGAATTATTAATTTATAAATAGGACTGGTGGTGGGAAATTTATCCATACATTTTTACTTGGTACTTTTGTACAACATTATTATTGGTAGCAGCTTATTTGTAATTTATTATATTCATAATATATTTGCTATATAAGATAAATCAAATTATTAAAAAAATACATTTATTGAAACGTTTTATATATTTGTTTTAGTTTAAAGAAATTATTTTAAATTAAAATTATTTTTAAGATATTAGTTACTTTTATCATTTTGTTAGATAATGTTTGGATTACACTGGGAAACACAAATTTCGTTGACTTAGATCTGACACTAATTTTTGACTAATTTTTAGCATCTGAATCAAAAAATGACCCCAGTTTTTGTCTATCACGTCAACATTTTAAGCTATAGGATACCCTGTCTTTATTCCAAAAGTCATACAAAATGTGCATACACAGGAAAATAAAGGAAAACATTACCAAATATACTGTTCACAGAGAATAATTTTATTCATACAAAGGCTATATACTCGTATAGTTACTGTAAGTAAAATTGTTTTCATTCAAGTAGTAAAGTTCTTTTACCAAACGCTAAACATACATATTAAGGTAAAATTTTTCGCTTATAGCTTTTCCTGGAGTGTTCAATCTGTGGACAATCTCGCATGATGCTCCAATAATAATCAGCCATCATATGTAAATCCCATCTACCCTGATAACGTGCCTCCATGATCTTCAAATCTTGGTGGAATCGCTCACCCTGTTCATCACTGACTGCACCCAGATTTTTCGGGAAGTCAGCAAGATGGCTATGCAGAAAATGCAGCTTGATGCTCATATTGCAACCAAGCATTTTGAAGCTCTCCAAGAGTTGGTGGACAATCTCGGTGTAATTCTGCTCTCGTGTATTTCTAAGAAAGTCTTTGACAAGGTTTTTGAATGACAACCAAGCATTCTTTTTGAGTTCTGTCATTGTTCCAATGAAATGTTAATCTTTAACGAGCTGCCGAATCTGTGGACTCTCAAACACACCGGCCTTTATCTTTTCAAAAGATAGGCTAGGAATTGACAAAATGAGATACTTGAAACAGTCTCCTTCAGTTGATAAAGCTTTAACAAATTGCTTCATGAGACCCAGTTTTATATGCAGAGGAAGAAATATAATGTTCTTTATGTTGACAATTGGCTAATGTAGAATGTTTGGATCACCAGGTTTGAGGTCAGATCTTGGTGGACAATTCGACTGCACCCAATGCTTCTCACGAGCTCTACTGTCCCATATACACAAAACACAGGGATACTTGGCATATCCGCGCTGCTGTCCAAGAAGGAAGCAGACCATTTTAAGGTCAACATAGATGATTCATTTGTGCATGTGATATTGCAATAAATCAATGACTCTCTTTATGTCTTCATATTATTCACACAAACAAACTGAATGGCCTATTGGGACTGCACCAAATAAATTTCCATTGTGGAGGAGGACACACTTCAAGCTCCGCTTTGAGGAAATGCCGAAATGAGATACTTGAAACAGTCTCCTTCAGTTGGCAAAGCTTTAACAAATTGCTTCATGAGACCCAGTTTTATATGCAGAGGAAGAAATATAATGTTCTTTCTGTCGACGAGTGGCTGATGTAGAATGTTTGGATCACCAGGTTTGAGGTCAAATCTTGGCGGCCAATTCGACTGCACCCAATGCTTCTCACGAGCTCTACTGTCCCATATACACAAAACTCAGGGATACTTGGCATATCCGTGCTGCTGGCCAAGAAAGAAGCAGACCATTTTAAGGTCAACATAGATGATTCATTTGTGCATGTGATATCTCAATAAATCAATGACTCTCTTTATGTCTTCATATTCTTCACACAAACAAACTGAATGGCCTATTGGGACTGAACCAAATAAATTTCCATTGTGGAGGAGGACACAATTCAAGCTCCGCTTTGAGCTATCGATGAACAGTCACCATTCAGTTGCGTTATAGGCTGGAATTCCCAATTTCTCTACTAAACCATGTAAATTCCGTTCAGCATGGGAATTGTTTTCTAAAAGGCCTTTTTCCCCTACCAGAAATCTATTATATAGTAGGATATTGGTAGGAAAAAAGACCTTTCAGAGAGTAATTTCTACCGTGAATGCAGTATACGTTATGGCAATACACAAATCCAACATCACTTCAAAAGTATTGCAGAAATGCACTTTCTCTTGATTGAAAATACGCTACTTTAGCTCCTTTTTCAAGCAAGTTTTTCTCGTGAAGTCTTGATGCTAGGAGTTTTGAAGCCTTTTTGGATAGTCCCAAATCTCGTGCCAAATCATTCAACTCATGCTAATAAAATCCCTTACGAATGGAGTCATCTTCAATTTCAAAATCTTCATTGTTGGTTTCACTTCGATCTTCACCATACTCGTAATACTCATACTGTATTTTGAAAGAGGGTAGTTCTTTGAAAACTGACACTGGGATTTCAGATGAATGAGGATACTGGGCGTATATCTGATGGTAAACCAGGATACTCTATTTTACATTTGTTTTTCTTGTTATATCCTGACGTTTTCACTACATAAAAGTAACATTCACTTGAATGATCTCTGGGCTCTCGCCAAATCATAGGTAGTATACCAAATGGCAATTTATCACGTGCTCCCTTCGTACACACCCGTAAACTCTCAACTCACTAATTGCACACCTTGTGAGGGGCCCAATATTTATCTTGATCACCAATTTTCACTTTAAAATATGCAAAATAGGCTTGCCTGACAAATGCGCTGATGTTTGTCCTAAGACTGGGAATGGTGAAACTGCCACATATATAACAAAACGAATCGGGGCTCTTTAAGCACTTACGACGTGAAATAACAGAGGCAGACATGATCTAAAGGAAAGGAAATAACTACATATGTAAATTTAAAAAAACTAAACACTGCTAACTCCTTGTATACAGACAAGAACTCAGACTCCACCTCGGAATTAGCTTCACTATACAGAGTGACACACAACGTCTCACTACACTATCTCAGGTGTAACTGAATAGC
The DNA here is from genome assembly GCA_902151455.1 of Timema bartmani. Lineage (NCBI taxonomy): Eukaryota > Metazoa > Arthropoda > Insecta > Phasmatodea > Timematidae > Timema > Timema bartmani. Next base: position 44,219 of record CABFWB010004638.1, read on the forward strand.
CTAAACAAGTATGAACCTGTCGCTGGTCTCCTACAGCGTCATTCACCGCTCCCCAAAGTTTACTTCAGCCAATAGGAGAGCACTAGTGCTTCCTATGATCCAGGATCGATCCAGCGGAGAGTGGTCACATTAAGATAAGCTGTAGAGAAAAAACTTAACGTGATAGAAGAAAACTAACTACAGTTTTGAAATCAGCATGCCTATTCAACTTTAAAACAGCTGACAAATCTAACTCAACAGAAATTATGTTAAAAATGGCTCCCTAGTGTATTTTTTATAGTTACATTAATATTAATGACATGGTAGTAATACGAACTTGTTTCAAAATAATATTTAAAAGTCAAAAACAAGGGGAATAAACAACAAAATATTCACAAATTTTATAAAACTTGTTTAATTTAATGACCTAAATCAATAATTTAAAAATAATCTAGTTTATAAGATCTATTTTTTATTTATGGTTAGTTACACATAGTTAAATTATTTTCACAAAACAAAAAAACTGGTACCCGCCTCATTCGAATCTCTGTTGGGTGAACTGGAGGTGGTTTTTACTAAATGGTTTTCCACCCTCCCTCCACGCAAATGTGGGTTCACTTACTCTAAAATCAACCTTCCCAATTCCTAATATATTAGCGTGATTAATATTTAAGCGTATAACCTGAAAGGATAGTAAGACGTGGAGCTAAATAAATAAATAACAATTTGGTGCAAATATCTAAGCTAGGATCTATTGAACTCTTTTGAAATGGTATAAAAATCTGTATTTGGTTGTACTGGGATATTCCCTTGAGCAGCAACTGCTTTCTATGATATAATTAGACAATTTTGTGGTGCTATCTAAACGAACTTTCCAAAGAAAATGCGAAGGTGGATCATTTCTACAAATCAAGATAGAATCTTCCATTTTTAAAGTTAGGATATAGGCTAGTTATCTGACAATATCCCAAAGAAATATATTTTAGAAAACAGTAAGATATTGTCTTTCTCCATACAAAAGTTCTGTGAAACTTTTTAAATTTGTATAGAGTTTAAATAGTAAACATTAAAGACCAAGTTCAGTAGCCTAGCTTATTTGAAAACAAAGCTCAAAATCCAAAGAAATCTTCTGGAATCAAAAAGGGTATATTTTGATCGAGCGAATTAAAAATAGCACCAGGCTAGAAATAAAACTCCGGCATCCTTAACAATTGAAAATCATACCAGACCAGATTTACTTATTCCCAGTTCCCATGAATTGAGTTAATAAGATGATTAATTAATAAGATTTTTAAAAATGGTGAGGTACAGTATATATTTAAAATTAAAACAGTTCCCCACGTTCATTTAAAGAAAAATATATATGTCAAGTCGATATCAAAAATTAAAAAATACCAATTTTAAAAGGTATGTCAAAATAACTTTATTTATAGACATGACTAAAAAGATAATTAGCTAAATGAAAAATGACAGCCAGATCACGATAATTATCCTCTCTAGGTTGTTTAATTTAAATTTAATTGAATTAGATTCTAATATCCGGACTGAACTTGTAAAATAATCCCAACGTATGAGTTTATGTCTTACATTAATTAATCCATCCTATATTATTGATTAAACTTTTCAATACATTTAATTACAAAAGTGGATTCACTATAATATGATATTAATTAAAATTATTCTTGATTTATAAGAGGAAAGTAATATTTTAAAAACATAATATAAATTAGGTTGCATTGATTTGGTTGAAAATATATACTAAAATCAGTGATAATAAAGGTATGAATTGGTTCAATACATAATATCAATAAAAGTATGTACTTTTAGTATATTCATAAGATATTACAAACAATTTATCTGAATTATGACTTTATCGTGACCCCTCGTGTAGAGAAAGTATTGGGATCGTAAAAAAACAAAAAAAAATCGAGAATTTGCTGGATATTGACATTTCATGATCAAATGAACCACAAAAAAAAGTTTTTACTATGCCATTTAGTTGTTTTTGTCTGCTTCTCTCGTAGCGACTGGACGTGTGGGGAGGGTTGCTCTGTAAAATTGTCTTATAAAATATATTTTAAAAAAGGTGAAGAACGATGACACTTAAAGCGACCTATACAGGATATTTTAGTGAAAGAGTGAAAAAATTAAACAGGACATAAGGGGTACTCTACTGAACATTTTGAGATAGGTAACTTGTGGTCTGCGAAGCCAGCTAAGTGGGATATGGGCCTAAGCATGTGAGTGAGAGCCTGAAGAGTATTTCGTATGGGGATATCTCAAATTACTTGTGTATGAGACCCCAGTGGACCCAGACTTGGAATTGGTTGCCAGGATTGTTGTCGCCTGTGATGTGAATCACAACACGCATGAGATATTTGAACGGGTGAGGCAGAATCTCGTACGCCGATCTCATGCTTACATTAGGGTTGGTGGTTGTAATTTTGAGCAACTGTTGTGAGGTACGAAATAATAGGTTTCCTCCAGTTTGTCAATTATATCGTATACTACACAGTACTACCTGTACGTAATATTACAACTACAAGTAACGATTAGCCGTAAATGAACAGAACATCAGTAACAGTGTTAGACATGTTTAGGCCCATATCCCATTTGCCTGGCTTCGCAAACCACACGTTCCCTAGCTAAATATGTTTGGTAGAGCATCCCTTATGGCTTGTTTAATTTTTGCACGCTTTCACTGAACCTGTATAACTTATAATATAATATAATATAATATAATAATAATATAATATAATATAATATAATATAATATAATATAGTATAATATAATATAATATATAGTAATATTGGTGTGTGTGTGTTTGGGGGCGGTGGTACGGGGTTGAGCCCTATTTGGTGGACGCTACTATCAGGGATAGGGTGCATAAAAAAATCCTCGACTAACTCTGACGGTGGCACGATGACATTTAAAAATCGAGACTAATAGATGTGTTCGGGAAAGCTTTCTGGAGCATGTTATATTAATTTTTTAACAATGACACTAACTACAACAATGTTACTATCAATATCCCTTCAAGAATTGGAGAAGATAGATAGAATAAAACATTGAACAATATGAATAAAATGAAACACTGAGTGAATTTAACTAGGTTAATCTACAATAAAAAACATAATCATTGCAACTTTCGACGGGTTATTATTATTAATATTTTTCCACATCCCAACTTTACTTATGGACGTTCAGGTAAATAGATTACTAAGATGGTGTATGTTTTAATTTGACAATTAGTGTATTGTTATATCAACTATAGATCAATAAAAAAAGAAAGTCTGTCTATGTATCTGCGTTTTGGTCGAGAGCTGAAACCATTTTACTGACCAGTCTATAAATTTGAACCTAGAATGTTCATAAGATTCCCCACAGAAATTCTTGGAATTAGATTTCTAGTACTAAGATTAAGGGTAGTTTACTGAAAGGCAAAACGAGACAAAATCTAATTTCTCAAAATATACTCTGACGATTTTGATTAACATTCGTATATAGGCACCGTTTAACATTAAAAACAAAACGGCAGTTATCATTCTGCCCAGAACATGATTTTGAAGTACTTTAGATTAGCGGGAATTTCCAAGTTTTGATCATATATCCGCAGCTATTTGAGATGTAGTCTTAGGTAGAATGATATTCCTCCCCATTCCATCATATTTTTGTAACAATATTATTATTTCGTTCTTAAATCTTACAAGTTATAAGTAGATGTGTCCAATTTTAGATAAAGGTGAGAGAAAGTATGTTCGGTGCATCGTACATTTTTTTTTACGAGTCTTTGTTGAATAAGTGTTCTGCATGCATGCAATTTGACTAAATAGTTTCATTTCAGCATATTGAAGCTCACCCAATACTTTTCAAAATACACCTTACTCCAGCACCAATATTTTTACTAAATGATTGCGATAACTAATCCATACGGTAGATTATTTAAGCCCCCTGCACCTCTATTCGAATCAGAGTCCCCTAGACCTGGAACTAATACATCAAATCCCTCAACTATGAGAGTGGGGTGAGTTGAAACTAGCTTGTTGTAATTTTGAGATGCCGTTGATAATAAAATATTAATTTTTACAAGTATGCATGAATAGTACTCAATCCAAAGGTTCGTTTGAACCTCAACAATTCCACCGTCATTTGTAAGGTCTAGGCAGCATTGAAGATGCACAGTAAGGAAATGAGGAGTGAGGAGGTTTCCTGTTGCTTTACTCACTGAGACAGAAGATAATATTACACATCAGTCTGCTAAGCACACTGAAATGCATATACAAAATGACCCTACAAGCGACACCTTCACTCCACTACCTATATTAAGCCCAATTTGACCTTACTCATCATTATCCCATTAGTGTAAATATACGGATAGCCCTAAAAGATCAGTATCTTGCGGTTCATAAAATATTAAAATATGTCGATAGTATTTGGAGTTGTTTTTAATATATTTACAGTGATTTATTGCTTTAAATAATATTATTTTTATCTCATCTTATCTTTACAAACACATATAAATATATCTGTGCAAGTATTTATACTTTATAATCTAAAGCAGTATTTTATCCGACTACAACATACAATAAATCATAGCCCTGTCAATTTTTTCGAAAATTGCTCATCTTGCTGAATAAAACAAAAACACATAAAAGAAGTAACTGCCTCTATTCACAAAAACATGGGATCCCTTAACCTTACGAAAAATGCACTGAGGTCAAAGTTCCCTGATCAACACAAGATAAAAGAGCCCGTTTCACCCTGGAAGTCTCGATCAACCCAAGTGGAAAACGAGCCATCAAGAAAACTCCATACAAGAAAACTCTTTCCTTCGCTCGCTTTTCCCCTAACCCACCCCTTTTTTGGGATGGTAGAGGAGGAGTTGTGTAGGGGGTATTTCTTGAGGTAATGGATTCGTTTCTTCATCATCGTCTCAGTCTCCTTTCTTTTCTATCATTCTTCCTGTTCTTCTTCTTGATCATCCGGAGGGAAAAGGTAATGAAAGAAATCTATTGGTTGGACGTACGTGTATTGCATATATAGCCGACGCACATTTATTAGGCTACTTCCCTCGTCTCCCTTTCTCTCTCTGTTCATTGGGTGACTTAATTTGTGACCACGTTTTACTTCCGAGGATTCGAACGGTCACGTCTTCCAGTAAATAGTTAAGTAACATAAATATATTCAATTGTTATAGCTTCACTCTTATTTAGTTATGATTTATAGAAGCTAGTTACTGTGGTTTAGATAGCACCGGGATCAGTAGGTAAACATTTATAATCCTCTGTTTTGTTTGAATGCTATTTGTTAGTTAGCTTGTGCTGACCAAGAGCAACTCATTAGAATTATTCCTATAATATAAGAAGAAACGAGACAGTTTTTGGTGAGAATAAATAAAATTAATTTCAAAATATCCCAATTTCACAGGAATCATAAATTGACATCGGTATCATTTTAGGTTAAGTAGGCAGACATTCGACCAAATATGCGAAGGGGTTACTGTTATGCTTCTGCAAGTACTAAGGTGTCGTACATAGTGTCGTTTGTAATATTTATCTCTACACAAACACAAATATACTTTAAAAAATATCCGCCTAGGTAGTGTGATTAGCTAACGTGCTAGTTTCGTGTTGAGCTAGACTGCCGAGGACATCGAGGTTCAAATCTCGGTCAGGAGAACTGGGGTGGCTTTTCCCAAACGGTCTTCCACTTTCCCACCACGCAAATGCGGGTTCACGTGCTTTAAAGTCAACCTTCCCAATTCCTAGCCTATTATCGTAATTAGTACCTAAGCGTATAACCCGAACGGATAATAAGAAGCGGTGCTATATAAATAAATAAAAATAAATACAAATTTAAAAATATTGTTTCATCTTCACTGCTGCATATTGAAATCGTGTACATTGCCTTTTTAACTATTTTAATTAGGCATATATTTAGTTGATTAATTTTAACACAGTATATACAAAATAAAATTTAACGGTAAGACACTCTATTAAATATTCGTTTGGATACAGGTAGACAAAAAAGTAACCTGACAAATTTTAAAATAAAATAACGGTCTTAGAAACTATAATGTTGTTGTATTCATTGACTAAAATCATTAGAAACTATAGTTTATGCCATTTTTATGTTTTAAAAATCGTATAGCTGAAAAATTTCCAATAGCTCCTCATATACTTTTACAGTATACCTAAAATATTTATCATAATGATCTGGATAATTTCTCCTGGAATCACTGAAAACTTTTTCCTTAATTTGGTTTTAATTTCTCGCTATTTCTTGGTTTGGTTACATGAACAATACTCTTAAGGTGTCTCCACAGCCAGTAGTCATAAACGGTTACATCCGGAGAATGTACAGACCACGAAATATCACTATCCCTTGAAACCAAATGAACTGGAAGCCATTCGCACAACATAGACATCGAAGCGCTTCCCCACATGCAAATAATATACTCAGAAACCCAACCTCCAGGTTAAAATGATTGCGCTCCTTTTGGAAGCTTCAGTCCTTCAACACTAGGATCACTGCGGTTAGTCCTATCATCACCCAGCAGTGACACTAGCGAGGCCCAGTGTTGAAGGACTCAAGTTGGCAAAAGGAGCGCAGCGAAACCCCCGTAAGGTTGAGAGTCTGTTTCTTACTGGTCTGTGCCTTTGGCGTATGAGCAGTCTTGCTGTAACCATACGATGCTATAATAAACTCCCTGATGATACAATAATTGCTATTATAGCTCCATAAAGTTGCATAGCATCTTAACTAAGTTACTTGGAGATTTCGAAGCTTTTTGCGAACCGTGTTGAATCTTAACTTGACAAACCAAGCATTCTAAGCGCTCTCACACTTTGACGCCAATATATAAAATAGAAAGAGAGTGAAGAAAAGAGCTGTTCTGTCTTCAAAGCCTCGAGTTTATCTACTTATAGCACTTCCCCTCTTCCTCTGACGAATTGACACACTCACTATATTATTTGCACCTTAAAAACATTGACTTTGTGATGTTATTTTTGCTAAAGGAATTACTGATAATAAAAATGTAATAGTCGGTTGACTCAGTCTTTTAGATACGTAATTACGTTGACAACTTTACTGTTAATTTGTTTTAAATTTAAATCACAACTCCTAAAGTTTTGAATATTAGTTACTTATTTACAACTAAAATATATATATTATATATAATCTACTTAGCTTTATTTCACTATATTAAATTTTCTTTCTTTATTTTGTTTTATAAACTGCCAACTTGACATGCTTTTTTTTTGTAAAGTGATTTTAACGCTATCTGCTTTAGAGAATGGTTTATTTCGGAACTATTATGATCTTAATTTAATTTATGCTCTTGGACAATTATAACATATGGCTATAATTTGAAGAAATAATTTCCCCTAGCGGAAGAGATTACTATTCTCGTTTGGGTTTTGGTGCAAAATTTGAGACTAATTTTAAAGAAGATTTATGTTTATTTGTCAAATTATACTATTAAGTGATTTTTATAATAATACTATATTTCATTGTCTAAAGAGTTGAGATTTTTTATTATTTGTAAATCTCGATATTTTAAAAATAAAGATAACATGTTTGTTAATTGTTAGTGGTTTTGTTTTGTTGACTAGCAAAAATTGTTAGAAAAGATAAGGGTGGACTCCATTTAGGCCATCTTAAATACATTAATTTTCTATAATCAAACATCATTTTGGCATCAAATCCTTATTTAAGAGTAAGTACTATCCTTCAAGGAAGGGCAGGAGATAGTTTTGAGAAGAATATGTGAGGTATAAATCCTCGTGTATATAATTGTTACCGGAGACTGAGATCACCAAGCCAGAAATAATAATCTGCCTCAGGGAGTCCTTTAGTTTAAGTGTCCAACAATTTTAAAAAAAACTTTAGGTTAAGTCCAGGGGTTCTGAGGGAAGGGGTTTTCGTATCACCGTTGAGCAGTTTCTGGAGATTTATTTATTGAATAAGAAAATCTACCTACCTCAGAAAATAAAAGGGGTTGGTAGTTGGCGCCCAAGAGTGTATCGATTAAATAAAAATTCATTGATTCATACTTAAATTTAAACATATATGTATTTTAATAACCACAACTTGATTTAAAAAATTATATTATTATTGTTTCATACTCTGACTATACATATGTTTCCACGGACTTTTTGATCTACATCCAGGCAGGAAGATTACTACAAGCCATTTGCGCGACCGAGCAAAATAACCTAAGTTTGCAAATGATTTATAAAAAAATACGTTTACAAAAAACTACTTCAAGATAAACATAATAATTTTGTGGCACTTTAGGACTATTTTTAGAGATATTTAAGAACTTATGGTTTTTGTTTCAATGTTTTAAATTTAAAATTTGCAGAATAAAACATGAATTCATTAACATGATCAATAATTTCTTGACCTACAATGACTCCAGAGGTAAACAACGTCCCGTAGCGATCCAATGTGACCGAAACACCTCCTTTCTCTGTAAAGAAGGGCCTATTATCCCAAAATATGCTACCTCCCACCAAAAAGTCGCTCTCTCACTGTGGATAAGTCATTGATGGAGATGTTTAAGCTTATTACTAGCCCAATATCATACATCATATTTTGTTGACGCAACCTGACAATTCAAAAGTTACTTTATCTGTCATTAGAAGAAACTTTTCAGTAAATTTCTAACTAGTGTCCAAGTCTCTAATATTTAGATCTTGATCTACTATCACGTTGTACAAATTAAAGTTTAGATCCATGTACGTAATTCTGTGCTAGCTTTATACAGACATTTTAAAGTATTGGTTCTTGACCGGGCAGCGTGGACTCTGAAGGACATAAAGGAACGCATCTACCTCATCAGTCAACCATCTTATGCAAGCAAGAGAGTTTTCAAAGAGGGAACCAACTTGCCACATTGAGTCTTACATCCATTTTGTAAGGAACATATACCTCTATCAAGACTTCTCTAACACATGATTTGTGTCCTCCGAGTGTAGCCACGCACGTAAACGTGTGTAGGACAGCTGTTCTCACATTTTAAATATTCTCTGGTGTTCGTATTGTTAGCATAACACACGGAGATTTCCTTTTCACTGGAGGAGCACTTTGCTTAATTTTGTACCAGGAATTTTATAATATTAGACTGGAAACCAAGCCATGGCAAGGGATATAGAAGGGAGGGAGAAATGACCGTTACGTTATGATAACAGGGTCACCTTTCTTGGTATACGTTTTAATGGGTAAATAAAGATGTTTTGTCCACTTTTCCATGCGTATTAAAATTACGTGTGAGAAGCTTGCAGATTAACATGGTCCCACTCCTTTAATCGGAGCAGACGCCACCATAATGAAAGTTAAAAATAGATTAATTAGGTTTTTTATTAAATAATGATACATAAACACAGGAATCGAACCGGTGCACTAAACAAAATTTCTGAGTTTTATTCACGTGTTATTTTTAAACATATATTCATACATATTTTAAGACCTATCCAACCAAGAACATTTGAAAATAAAGAATATTTAAAAACAAAATTTGTCCTCGTTATGGACAATGCTAAATGCAATTTACAATAAATAAAACATAGCACCTAATCAAACATTTTCTGCATAGTAGCTTATACTATTACCATCTTAAATTTTGTTTCAGATGCACTAAAGAAGAGTGTAAAAAATCGAGGCTATAGATTTACGTTTGATTGATGTGTCAGTAATTTATGACATATAAAATAAATTTTATATCAGATGAAACTGAAAGAAAAAGTTCTATCAGCAGTTTGCACCTTTATCTAAAAGTGTCATTTCTTCCAATCTGGAAGGGTGTGTGTGTGATGGTTAGCGAAATGGCTGAAGGCTTGTTGACAGTACTTGCGGTCAATTTGGTGACAAGGCCGGTAAAACTCTTGACGCCGAAAGACCAGTAAATTATGAAAGACCAACCATATATTCCCCCCTCCCTTCCTAAAGCCACGCCCTGCTCCTGTACTCTTCTCTTCAAGGTGTGCTGGTCCCCCATTAGGAACAAGGGCATATAGAACGAGTCGGTGTAGATCGAGGGCGTTAAGGTTGGGTGCTAGTAAGCGCGAATTTAGTCCGCTAATTTTGCAGTTTTTATAGCATAAACATTTTTTGAACAAAATAAATCAAATTTCTCTTCTATAGAAACATAGAGTTTAGCTTTCTGCACGTGCTAATACCAACAGTTTTTGAATATCTGTCATGAGCATGGTGGCATTTGGTGACAAACTTTTTAAATTAAGAGAAAAAGTTGTCATTAAATTCCAGGACACATCTGACAGATATTCAAGGACTGTTAGATTAACATGTGCATAAAACTAAACTATATGTTTCTATAGAAGAAATATTTGATTTATCTTGGCCAAAAATGTTTATGCTGTAAAAACTTCAAAAATACTTCCCTAAACTAGCACCCCATCTTAAGCCTCAATACAGTCAAATTTCCATGTAAAGGGCCTTTTAAAAAGTATAAACTTTTATTTTTTATCTTTAGTGTTGCTTTTATTTTACTCTTTAATAGTGTTATTTTATAGGTGTTGATAATAATATTAAATGTGACAGCTGCATATCACACGACCTGACGCATGAATACGCTTATAGCTGCCAGGTAAGGACCTTCCTATAAAAATTGGATTGTACCAAGTTATAACTAAGGGCGGATAGGAGCCACTGTTCCAGGGCGTTAAAACTGTCAGCACAGGAAACTATATTCATAGACATCATTATGAACGTGCTGATTTCATATATAATTATTTCATTTTAAGATGGATATAAAATATTTGGATTAGCACTTTAATCTACATTATCAAATATATTTGCTTTTTAAAGTTTGGTAAACTTTCTAATTATTTTAAGTTGATGAACGAAATAAACAACACATTATATGAGACGAATTAAAATATATTAGATTTTTAAATTAAGTTAGCTTTTCAAGAGATCCATTTAGTTGCAGTGTTAACAAAACATACCCCAATTTGGTAGTCGAATGGTCAAATGCGTCAATCTAATGATGGACTAGACTACCGATTACGGGGAGATAGAAGCTCGAACCCGGTTTGGGTCTAATGAGGGTTTTCCCCACTTTCTCTCAACGCAAATGCAGGTACATTTCTTTTAAATTCAACCTTACTCATCCCTAGCACATTAGCGTAGTTGGTAGATATGCGTAATGCCAATGGTTAGTAAGAAGAGGTGTTAAAAACAACAGCATAGTACATTTTAGATATATAGTTAAGATAATAATGTATTGTATATCTGAAAGAGTAAACGCAAACCCAGTAGGTGCTGTGTTGGTTCTTTAGATATTTATTAAAAATGTTGCTTGAATTTTGCTAATATGTGGGAAAGAAGACCATTTTAAACAAACCAGCTTTTACAATGAGAAATTTCTCTCTGTCCCTATGGGCCAATTTAAACCTGATTATATTTCGTACTCGATTTGTATTTATAAACAATTGTAAAAAAAATAGGAACTACATAAGTTTATCTGTTTTTTCACTCTCTAAGAGGTCACAAGAGCTGTATGGAGTGAAAATATAAGCAGGTTTAACGGTTAATGAGAGCCTTTTAGGACCCTAGTTTGATCCCAAACGTAGATAAAATCATATTTTATTTGTGTTAATATTCAAAATATCATCAAAACGTTCGTATTACAAGTTCTGGGGTTGGTTTCTTAATATTAAATGCATGTTTTCGTCGGTCAAATTAGTGTTTATGTCATTGTAGCGTTTATTGGAATAACCACTACAAGAAAAGATTAAAACATCAACGAAGCACTGGTGAAGTAATACTAAAGTGGACTTACCATGCCCCATC